>WOXC01000383.1:600000-861849 GCA_011680675.1 Gymnobelideus leadbeateri
CATACTAGCCAAAGTAGCAGTGTGCTAGTTAGGTCAAACCACCATTAATACCTCAGTTCCCCCCTCTACTCCCCACCCTTATAGAAGGAATGCAGGATCCTGCATCCAGAGTCCTGGGAATTGGAGTACATCTGACTTCCAGTCCTGCTTATACCTGATACTTAAAGCCATTCACAGCAACAATCCTTGTGGAACATGCATGATCTGGCCCATCTACTTCTACAGATGCTGTAGCCCTTGCCTCCTCAGCAGCTACTAAAGACATCGAAAAGAAAGTTTGTACTGCTGTAGTCCTTGGCGCTGTCCAAAGGCTCTCTGTGCCCCTTAAAGGTGCTTGCCATTCCTCAGTTTAAATCATTACCTGGAGGAATTTTTTGAAAAGTACTCCTATGCATAGGAATATTTATAGCAATTCTCTTTGTTATAGCAAAGAACTGGAAGCCACTGGGGCATGGTTAAAGAAATTATGTGAATGTAATGAAATATTTTGGTGCCATAAGAAAAGACACGAGAGAGTTTCAGAGAAATATGAAAGACTTGTATTAACTGATGCAAAATAAAATGAGCAGAACCAGGAGAACAGTTTATACAATAAAAACAATATTATAAAGACAAACCACTTTGAAAGACTTAATTGATCAGTGCAGTGACTAACAATAATGCCCACGTCCTGACAGAAGGAATGGATTCAAGTTGTGGAATGAAATGTACCTTGCCAGATGTAGCCAATGTGGGGATTTGTTTTGCTTCATTATGCATGTTTTTACCTCTCCACTTTGTCCCCTCAATTAAATTGGCTCACAATCAGAAATGGAAAAGGTTTTATCACTGGAAATGATATCACATGTGTGTTACCTTCTGTCTTGTGACACCCTGTGGTCTCCACAAGGCCTTTCCATCTGACTTACAGTCGAACTTGCCTATATGTTGTTTCCTCTCTGAACACCTTGAAAGCAGGAAATCATCCTGTTTATAGCTAGTGCTTGGCACAGTGCTTTGTACATATTAAAATACATAATAAGTGCTTTTTCATTCATTCATTCTGTTTTTTATCTAAAATCATAGATCAAGAGTTTTCTAAGAAAGAGGGAAAAAGGTTAATGATTCACTTGATTTCTCCTGTGGAATAATGTGGGTCGATGAATCTAGTTGTTTGGCTTTTTCTTTTTAAAACCAAAGAAACTCCCCTCATTATTTACTCTTATTTGGAATGATGTTCAGAGACCTTGAGGCCTTTGTATGAGGATCAGCTGAAGGTATTTAGCTGGAGAAGAGAGTAGATGATAGTTGTCATCAAGTACAAACATGCCTTTTTTTATTGTGCTTTGCTTTATTGATCTTTGCAGATAATTGTACTTTTTATAGATTGAAGATTTGTTGCAACTCTGTCAGGCAGCTCTATTGTTGCCACTTTAGAAGTTTATTGGCACCATTTTTCCATCAGTACATGCTCATATCATATCTGTGGGTTACGTTATGGTAATTCTCACAATATTTCAAACTTTTTCAATATAGTTATCTGTTATGGTGATCTGCAATTAATTATCTTTAACATCATTGTTGCAATTGTTCTGGGAAGCCGAAAAGAATTGGTGTGACTCTCTTTATTGTCATACTTGCTTTATTGTAGTGATTTTGACCTAAACCTGCAATATCTTTGAAGTATGCCTCTATTTGAAGATTTGTTTTGTGGAAGATTAGACTACTTCTTCTTGCCTCTAAAAGACAAAATGAGGAGCCGTGCAGGTTGCAAGAGGAAAGGTTGAATTCTGTATAAAGAAAGACGTTAGAGATATCCAGAAGTGGAATGAGCTGGCTCAGGGGGTGATAGGTTTCTCCTGACTAGAGGTCTTTCAAGTGAAGGCTGCTAGACCTTTTGTAGTTGGCTGGATGCTTCCACTAGATGGTCAAGATAAGTGACTTCTGAAGTCTCTTCTTAGTAAGATTGGCCCCTGAGATTCAGTACAATTTAGTTTTTTTTATGGTGTGTTTTTTTTTTATTTTTATGGTGTGTCAATATATAACTGGATTAGATTCTTATAGTAAAATTTTAGGTTACTAAAGTAAATTCATTATGTAATTTGTCAACAAGCATTTATCAAGCACTTATTATAAGTGCCAAAAATATAAGTAGAAACAGAAAGACATCTTTAAGGAGCTTACATTCTAATGGAGGAAGATGACACATAAAAAGAAGCTGAAAGTTGCTGGTCGGGGGAGGTGTGCAACATGGTGGAGAATATCTGGAGCATCAGGAGGGCAACCCAGAGAGGAAGGAAGACATATCTTTTGTTTATTGATCTTTTGTTTCAATAGGACAATTTCTAACTGTTCTTCAGCTGGATTTAGAGAGGTCTAACCTTTCATGTTACCATATTTTTATTCCTTTAGTGAGGCAAGTTAAACATGAACAGAAGAAACTTTTATACCACTAAAGGTGATTTGTTTCCTGGACTACCAGTTTGAATGAATTGTAGCCTTCATGGGGGACTGCAGGGCTATTTATTTTTAATTTGTTTAGTAAACAGGGTTTATCCATCAATATTCTTAGATCACCTGTTTAAATGGTTACTAAATTCTTTCATTCCAACAGCATACAAATATATCTTGCTTGATACAACAATTATGTTGGATGAAAATTCAGGGAACTCCATTTAATTACATGGTTCTAATTTTTAAAAATGCATTTCTGCACTTCAGATCACCTCAGCATGATCATCCTTTGCTCATTGTTCTGTTCTTGGGGGATGGGGGTGGGTGGGTGACCTTACTCTTTTCATTTCTCTTTCTTTCTATTTGTGCCTTTCATTTCCTGGCCTCTGTTCTTATCCAATAGCTTTCCCCTTCATTATCCCCTTTCTCTCCCTAATGTTTGCTCAATTTATCCACTGGCTCCTTCTAGATTTTTATCCTCAAAAAACCTTCACTTGAAGCTGCCATCCCCTCTAGCTATCTTCCTGTCTCTTCTCTTTCATATAGCTCTTGGAAAAGAGCTATATCTGTATTCTGTATTCCATTTTACCTCTTCTCCCTCATTTTTCAACTAGGTTTAGAAGATTTAGAGCTAGAAGAATCCTTAGAAGTCGTTGAATTTAATTTTCTCATTATGTAGATGAACAAACTGAGACCAAGAGAGGTTAATTGACTTGCCCAAGATCACACAGGTAGTGACAGCTGAAATTTGAATCTTGGGGGTCAGTTGTCTCCAAATCCTGTGCCTTTTCCATTATAACACTTGCTTTCCTTAGCTTAGATTCCTTATAGTCTGACTTTTTGTCTCCACTACTGGACGGGAACTGCTCTTGGTAAAGTCATTCCTTGGTAAAGTCATCCTTAATTTCCTTATTGATAAATCTTGTCACTTTTTTAAAGTCATCTTTATTCCTGACCTCTCTTCTCTGTAGTGTTTGACACCAATGGCTATTCCCTCAGCCTGAATAGTCCCTTTTTTTCTGGGGTTTTGTGATTCTACTCTTTTGTGGTTCTCTTTCTAACTATTGGACAGATACCTCTTAGTCTCTTTTGAAGGTTCATCTATATCCTGCCCCCAATTTGTGGGTATGTTCCAGAACTATGTCCTGGGCTTTTTCTCTCTACACTCTGTAATTCCATGGGTTCAATTATCTCTTTTAAAAAAATTGTTTTGTTTTTATATCAGCCACATTTCCCAGTCTATTCTTCCTCCTCTCTTCCCAGAGTGCTATCATATAAAAAAAGGAAAAAACTGTTTAGCAACACTAAATAACATATCAACATAACATTATATGTAATGCTCTACACTTCTTGTCCCCTACTTCTACAAAGAAGAAAAGGAGGTTTATTCCCATTCCTTTTTTCTTCCAATTTTTTTTTTCTTTTAGGAGGGGGGAAAGGTAGGGCAATTGAGGTTAAATGCCTTGCCCAAAGTCACACGACTAGTGTTAAGAGTCTGAGGTCAAATTTGAACTCAGGTCCTTCTGACTTCAGGGCTGGTGTTCCTCTTCACTGTGCCACCTAGCCACCCCAGTCCCATTATTTTTTTGGTACCAAACTGGGCTGTGTTATTTCCAAGAATTGTTTCAGGGTGGGTTTTTTTTTTTTGTTCTTTTTTGTTTACTATCATTTATTTATTTATTTTTACTATCACTGTTTATGCAGATGACTTCTGAATCTTCAGATTCAGTCCATATTTCTCTCTGGTTCTTCAGCTCCAGTTGCCTTCTTGATGTCTCAACCTAGATGTCTCATAGTCATCTCAGATTCAAAATATCCAAAATAGTATTCATCATCTTTTCCTCAAATCTACTGCTCTTAATTTACTTATTTGTTTCTCACTGTAGTTTTTCCATTCACCCAGGTGTGGCACCTAGGAGAGTTATCCTTGACTCTTGATTCTTCAGGTTGGAGGCCCTCCCCCCCCAATATCCCATTAATTGCTGTATCTTCTTAACGTCTCTTGCATCCTTCCCCTCTCTTCTACTTATACCATAAAACCATAATTCAGACTCGACCTCATTACTTCTATCCTGAGCTGTTGCAGTGGCCTTCTAATTGGTCTCTTTGCACACTCAGGAAGATAAGACTTCTTGACTCCACACTTGCACTCTGTCTACTGCACCACCCGTCTGCTTGGAAGACCTGAATGTAAATCTGCTCCAGACTCTCTAGCCCTGTGAACTCGGGCAGGTCACTTAACCCATCTCAGTTTCCTCGTGTATTAAGAGAGGATAACAGCAGCATCCACCTGCCACTACTAATGGTAGTGCTGTGAGGATCAAATGGGATATTTGTAAAGTGCTTAGCTTTATGCCTAGCATATAGTGGGTGCCACATAAAAGCTAGTTACTGTTTTGTTGTTATTATTAGTGAGATAAACTACAACTTGGAAGATGTTTAACATAACCATATATGAACTTAATTTCAGTGTTGGACTTGTATTTGAACAAACGTTTTGTAGTATTTGGCTTAACACCAACCAGTCTTAAATCTGGTTGTGCATTGAATTTATTCCTGTAATTTTATTTAAAACAAAAATAAAGTGAAAATACTTGCTGTCACATGTGGTAGAAAATTGTAGGGGAATTTTATAAACCGAGATATGGAAATTTCATTCTTTGATTTTTAGCCACTTAACCAGATGATAAAAATAAATAATTCATTGCAATGTGAACAATTTACTTTTCTACTACTGGCTAATGACAAGCTATGTAAAATGATAGATGTACTTAAAATACAATTGCATCTATATACTTCTAACAATGTTTACATGCATCTCTGTAAGGAAAGAATTTGTGGAGATTTATGTTCTTCTCTGCTACCATTGGCACATTAGCTACACTCTTGCAGAAACTTCTGGGTGACTGACCAGAGTTGCCAAACAGCTCATTTGGAAATCTACCAAATTGAAGAATAGTAATGTAAGTGGAGGCTAGGTTTAAATGGGAAAATAGCCTTAATACTTCAGTTAGAGACAGAAAACTTAATATTTGTTTCTATAGAATATTTGTGGTGGTCCATAATGGTTTTGAGATGACTTGTAATGCACATACTTAATGATCTTGGTTTTCAGACAGTTTGACATTGTGCTGCAAGAATGAAAACTGTTCATAAGGTCTTTATCAAATGATTACACATTGGATGAGGTACTATTAGTACAAGGTAAGAGAGGGAAGCAAGGGAGCTACTCTGGTGTAGGGCATAGAACAAACATGGGGGTAGTCACATTCATCTAGGTTGAGAGAAAATTTGATGACGGATTGAGAAAATGCAAGAACCAATTGCAAAGTTTTGATGTACACTTTTGATGTGATCACTGCATGGACACCTAAATTGTTGTGTGCATGATCACAACAGTTTAGAATTGCTGCAGAAACAAACTGATAATGTTTTAAACATACACATCCTTATTATTACACCGGAAAAATATATTTGTAAAATAAAAATTTCAAATACTTTTTGCTTAAGGTATGTTAAAGAATTTTTAGCACGCACATCTTGTACCATTATCTCCTTCTTTGGGATTGGAGAACCACTACTTGAGAACCACTACTAGGCCCTTTAAGGACCAAGAGGAAAGGAGAGAATGAATGAGGGAAGGACAGAAAATGTAAATACAAGATGTACAGAACAACTGGGAGAATCGAGAAAGACCCTCATGTAAAAGATGGTACCTGACCTTGATGCTAGGGATTCTCATATTTAGAGTTGGAGGGGAAAAGATGCATTCTAGATAGGGTAGTGGTGAGGGTAGCATATGGAAAGGCAGAGAGGCAGGAGAATGGAGCATTTGTAAACAGGCCAGTTTGTCCTGAGCTTAGAGTACAAGGGGAGATGTGAAATCAGTTTGTAAATTGGAGTTAGAATGTGAAGAGATTTTAATGCAAAACAGAAGAGTTTATATTTTGTTTTATTGGTGTAGCTACTTGATCTAGTGCAGATTCTAATCCTAGTTGACAGTCTTCCATGAATTGCTGAGGCAAAAAAAAAAAGTGAAATCATTTTGGTTGTGGGCCTCAGTATTACTACAAAAGTTGGAAGATTTGACTTTGGAGTACCTATGTGGCTGTGGGCAAATAATTTAATCTGTTTTTTTTTTTTTTCATCTATAAAACCAGAAGATTTGGCACATTTACAGGGTTGTTGTGAGGATCAAATGAATTAATAATGTATATAAATGTGTGTAATGCTAATAATCCTGAGCTGTTGTTGTTAACTAATAGTGCCAGAAGTCATTCATGATAAATCAGTCAAAATCAGGCTTGGATTGGAACCTATTCTTTGACGAGTTGGTGATATCCAGAGTGATTTGGGTTTAAAGGCTTAGGTAGCTCTGTTTGAATCCCAGTGGGCTTTATCAAAGCTTGGTTTTTCAGAGCTATATTTTAAGAAATCATAAATGGAAACTACATTTCTTTTTTCAGGGAAAAAATGATAGAATACTTAGGGGGAAAATTTAGCCCCCAAACCTTAAGATATATTGCAAAGTATATACCATCAAAATGTATATTCCTTTGGACAGCATACCCATATGTAAGGGTACATCCCACATGGACAGAGGGAGAAGAGGAAGAGAAGAGACTGGGAGGAGGAGGAGAAAATAGCATTGCCCAAATGGAACTGGCCACTTGAGTGGCCGGGGGTTCAGCTCCTACTACTTACAGATTGTTTTCTCATACTTAATTATCATTAACCTAAGCATTACATTTTAAACCACATTTATAAACTATTCTTCATCTTTGTTTCTGACTCCACCTTCTTCATGCTCTGGACCCTGTCCCTGCTATAAATAGTACCTCATCCAATGTGTACCCTGTAGTGCTAACAACAGGAACGTGAGAATTACTTGGGAGGATAAGAATTTTAGTATTGTTTCATTTTGTGACAGCAGTGGTCCTGCATGTTTACTTGTACTGATGCTGGCATGACTGAGAAGTCATTTTGACCATTTTAAAGCAAATTGAGCTGATTTCCCCACCTTTAGTTGTTACTCTTACTGGATTTTGTACCATTCCCATTCTGTTTAATGTTTCATTGTTCTTTTTTGTTGTCATTTTTCAGAATAGATATTACTCCTAGGAGATGTGTTATAACTTTTAAAGAGCTCACTCCAGTGACTGCTAGGTGTGGAAATGAAGCATTTTTACAATCATTTAAACCCGAGATGAAACAGGATGGGTTTTACTGAAGCACAAAGTGTGGTCAAAAAAAGGGGAAAGTGCAAAGAACTGGTCAGTTCTTGCTGTAAATAGCTTAATCCTCAGAAAACAAGCAAAAGCTTCGCATAAAAGTGGTTTCACAGTGAAGAATTAAAGAATATGTTTTGTGAACTTAGTGCCAAAATGTATGAAACGATTGTTTGCAGAAAAGGACGTTTGCTATTACTTAGTTGTTAGAGTTTTGTCCAACACTCTGTGACCCCATTTTGGTTTGTTTTTTTTTTTTTGGCAAAGATACTGGAGTGGTAGGCCATTTCCTTTCCCACCTCATTTTACATATGAACTGACAGGGTAAACCGGGTCAAGAGACTTGCCCAGGGTCACAGAGCTAGTAAGTATCTGAGGCCAGATTTGAACTTGGACCCTCCTGACTCCAAGACCAGTGTTCTATCCACTGCACTATGTAGCTGTCTAGCAAAAGGACATATTAATATTTTAAAAAAATTTTAAAGATACGAAAAATTGTAAGGTTTAGTATAGAGTATTTTGTTTTGTTCCCTTGATTCACATTATACTGTAGGTGACACCGTCTTAAAAGTTTTTGAGTCATTTGTGACACTTTCCTCTGTTTCCTCTCCTTTTCTTTTATATGTATAAATTAATATAATTTTATGCGCTGAGAGAATTGTTAAAATTCTACCACTGACTAGTTTTGTGACATAGATCACTTGACCTAACCTCAGGATTTCAGTTTTCTGGTATATAATATTAACTTTAATAGCTGATATTTATGTAGCTCTTTAAGGTTTGCAAAATACTCAACAAATATTCGCTTTTTATTGTCATAACAATTGTGACAATAATAGATGCTGTTATTATCCCCATTTTACAGATGAGGAAACTGAGGCAAACAGGTTTACTGATTTACATATGACTAAGTGTCTGAATCAGGATTTGTTCCTGACTCTCAAGTCCAGCAGCTTTACCCGAATATAGGTACTTTATTAAACTCAGAAGACATCTTTAATAGAGATGAATTGCTAAATAGATAAGCATAACTAAATTTATTTTTATACAGGATGTCTGATTCAAATAAAAATAAATTCTCACCAAGAAAACAGTGTCAGTATGTGACTTCAGCCTCTTTCATTTTGATCTGAGAAAAATCCTATCTTCTTGGAAAGGGAAGAAATAGTTAAGATTATGTATTTTTTTTAAATTCATAAGGTATACTTCAGTGTGAAACATCCCCCTCTTGTGGGCTTTTAGGATATGACTACTGAAGAACTAATCAGTACGTTGTTTTCATAACTTGGGTTCCGAGTTGTTAATTCTTAGTTGACCACGGCACCTTTTTCCTTCATACGATCCCAGAATATATTTGACCATTTGGCAAGTTCATGTAAGTGCTTTGAACCTAATGAGGAAGTGTAACCTAGAGATACTGCTTGCACTCAGTAAATTATTTGCTGCTTTGAAGATTGATAACGCTCCTGGCTGATCTGTAGAGAAAACGGCCTTTAGTAACTATGCAGATTTGCTTTCTTCAAACTTAGAAAAATGGGTTTATATAGAATGAATGATTTTATAGTTCTAGATTATGTTTCAGTGAAAATAACCTTGAGGCGGCTAGGTGGCGCAGTGAATAGAACACCAGACCTGGAGTCAGGAGGACCTGAGTTGAAATCTGGCCTCAGACACCGCTAGCCATGTTACCTTGGGCAAGTCACTTAACCCTAATTGCCCTGCCCTCCCCTCTCCAAAAAGCAAAAAAAAAAAAAAAACCCTTTGTATTTATTTCTCTTTGGGTTTAGATCAGTTATTTCTGAATTGAAAATAACTAAAAGCTGCTGATGAGTGTAGCTCAGAAATCAGATAAGCTTATTATACATTATGTATTTATTGATAAATATAGTTAGAGTTGGAAAGAGCCTCAGCTATCCAGTGCAATCCTTTATTTAAAAGGAAAGCTGGGCTTGTTAACTTGAGTGTTTTAAGTGGCAGAGCTAATCTGAATCTAAGCCATCTGCTTGCATACCCAGCTCTCTTTGTGTTATCCCATGCTACTTTTTCCTGTGCAATAAATATAAAATTTGTCATATTAGGTAAGAAGGATACGCACACTAACAAACTCTTCATACCTTAGCAGATGGTCTCCTCAACCTGTGTCGTATCTGTAAATAGTAACTCATACCTCATGGGTTTGTGAGGACCAAAGCACTATAGAGATGTTTATTCCTGTTATTCCCACTAACCACCACTACCACTAACTATCACTTAGGTTTCTGTGACCAGAAAAGAATTCATGACCGGGTACCAGACAGTTCTGGTGATGGGCATTTACTAACTTGAGTTGGGTGTGAGTAGTAAGAGCCCCCAGTTCAGTCATCAGTGCACTCGTTTATTGGATAGGGCCTTTCAGCGTTTGTTGACCCTATTGTAGTCCTTATTAACCTGTTATTAATGGAGAATTTTAGTGGACTTGGTGTTTATATTTCTTTTGAGAATCACATTCAGTTTGATTCAAATAAATGAACCCAATTTACTCTGTGTGTGTGTCTGTGTGTGTGTGTGTGTGTGTGTGTTTTTATATTTTTTCTCCCCCCTCCCCCAGGTGGTATTTTAGGAATGATTTTCTTTTAAAAGGCTTGTAAACATGTGGGATCTCAGGCAATTTTTTTTTTTAAGAAACACATCTCTGATTTTTAATTTGAGAATGGGATTTAATACCCAGCAATTAAGTATGTGCTTCCACTTTGCCTGTGATTATATTAGGGTGAATATTCTCTTCACATTCAAGTTTCAAAAATTCAAATGTCAGCAAATGTCTGGGAGCTAAGAAGTATACTGCTTCCCTTCCAACTTTTACTCTCCTAACTTCTAGCAGGTAATTCCCTGGCGTTACTAAATTTGGTTAGGTTGTTTGTAAATAGTACCAAGAAAATCTTGAGAGCAGAAGAGAGAAGGAGAATAGAACTAATTCAAAATTGACTGATTTGCAGGGTTTATATGATCAGAAGTTTTGAATGTTCTCACAGACTTTTCAGAAATGAATCAATTCAGAGGAAGGACTAATGATGAAAGAAATCATGTATTTGAAATACCTTGTTTTGTCAGTGGAAGTCAAAATATGAGTTTGCAAAAATCCCTTTTTTCCTTTTCCTTCTTTCCTTAGGGTTAAAACTTCCCTATTTTACTTTTCTTGAGGAAGTAGGTTTCAGTAGTTTTCATATTTATCAAACACAGAGATTCATACTTTTTGCTTTCTTAATTCAGTCCCCCAGATACCAGGTTTTGATTAGTGAAGTTTCATTGCATAAAAGCTTTTGTTTTTGGTGGGGAGGAATTTATGCTTTATGGTTTGATACACTTGATTTTAAATATTTTGAGAAATTGTACTGTTAACTGGTAAGGGCAGTAGAGTGGAATGTACGATTTTCAGTTCTTCTTTATTTTCAGAATAATTATTCACTACTGGTATTCTCTGCTCTGTTTTTCTGACCTGGGACCAGTTCACTCCTTCTTTGGTAGGCTGGTGGTTCCTCTGTTCTTGAGGTCAGCATATTGAGGCTTTGCTTAATGGGTACACCCAATGAATTTTAGCCCTACTACAGCTCAGAACTACTAAACTCAAGAGGTTTACGAGCCTTAGTCTTCCCAAGAAAAGAGGCTTACATGCATGTTCTGCCATACTCAGCCATTTCTGTTTCAAATATTGGTTAAATGTCTTTAACATAAAGGAGTATTGTGTTTTGTTAAGCATTTTGTCCGTATCTATTGATATCATGGTTTTTATTATTTTGTTACTAATATGGTCTGATATTTTTATCGTTTTCCTGATACTAGACAAACCTTACATACTTGGTGGAAGGCCAAACTGTTCATAGTGTGTCAGGGACATATTTGTCTCAAAGAAGGTCAGTAGGATGTCTTTGACTATTTATGCAAACAATTTATGTCATCCAACTCCAGTTATTTTCAGTGACTGTCTGATTTCTGGAACTCTTCTGGCTTCCTTCCAGACTCAGTTAAAGCCTTACCTTCTACAAGAAACCTTTCTGAGTCATCTTTAATCTTAGTGCCTTGCCTATGAGATTATCTACAATTTAATCCTGTATATAATTTTGTACATAGTTCTTTGAATGCTATTTCATCCATTTGATTAAACTTGAATACTTAGTATATTGCCTAGGACATAGTAGGAGCTTAAATGCTTATTGACTTAATAGGCACAAGAAAGAGACTGGACCTGTGAATTCATTCAAGTTTCCTAAATGAACATACATCCTTTCCTAGTACCTTCCCTACAAATTAAAAGTTTTAGAGGCAGGTATGTGGTATATTTGATAAGAGTGTTGAACTTTGATTTAGGAGGACATGGATTTTGAATTCTGCTTTAGAAGACCATACTAACTGGGTGACCTTGGACAAGTCACTAAACTTTTGGCTTCAGTTTCTCTATCTGTAAAATGAGATAATATCACCTCTCTGAGTTGATGTGGAGATCAGTGAGATGATGTATGTTTACATTTTACAAATGTTGGCTGTCATAATTATTTTTGTTGTTGTTTAGTCATTCATTTGTGTCTGACTCTTTGAGACCCCAGGGACCATATATGTCCATGGGGTTTTCTTGGCAAGGATACCTGGAGCGGTTTGCTGTTTCTTTCTCCAGTGGATCCTTTTGTCTGGCAAACAATGATTTTCTTGCCCAGGATCACACAGCTACTAAATATATGAGGCTGGGGTTAAACTCTGGTCTGCCTTAACATCGTCGTCATTGTCATCATCATCATCATCATCATCATCATCAATTTATCTAGAGCACTGATAGGTAGAGTGATTAGCCCAGGATTACACCGCTAGCATGTGTCAGAAGCAAGGTTTGAATATAGGTTATTGTTATTCCAAGGCTAGCCCTACATTTCCACTATACCATGCTGACAACTGGCAAATAAAAGGAATAGTTTTTTAAAATTATGAAAATAAATTAATTTATTTACCAGCATCCTTTATTAGCATTTTAATAAGTTTTTAACTTAAGTTTCATAAGCAGTCTTATTATATGAAACTTGGAAAATCTAGTCTTTCTTGTTTTTTTGTTTTTTGCTTTTTGGAGGGCAATTGGGGTTAAGTGACTTTCCCAAGGTCACATGGCTAGTTTTTGTGTTAATTATCTGAAGTGGGATCTGAACTCAGGTCCTCCAGACTCCAGGGCCAGTGCTCCATTCACTGCGTCACTTAGCTGCCCCCAAATCTAGTCTTTCTGAAATTTGGGTTTTACTTCCTTCTGAAAGAACTCTATCCCTGAAGTTTTAGATTTCAGATTGATGGGGAGATGTCAGGACAGGAAGGATGAAAAGACTGAATTCCAGGAATGTGCTAGAACATTTTAAAACGTATTAATTTTATTAAAAGTTAAATGTTTTTGTAAAAAGACTGTTTTATTGATGCCTTTTGTTTGTACAATAGTTTGGGGCCATTAGTCCCTATCCCAAATCAATCTTTTTTGTAACAAAGTAAAATTGTTCAGCAAAAGCAGGAGAGGTGCTTCCTCATCTCTCTTCCAGGGTCAGTACTTGTCATTATAATGCTAAATATACATTTTCATTTGTATAATTATAGTCATTATATTTTCTTAATCTTACTTTGTCTCTGTTTATGTGTTTTCATGGTTCTCAATCATATTAATTTTTTTTAATTTTTTAAAATCATACTTTATTTTAATGCTTGTTTTAAAAAATTTTGAGTTCCTAATTCTCCCTCTCTTCAATTCTTCCCTCACCCATTGAGAAAGAGTAGCAGTATGGTACCTATTATATTTGTGAAGTCATGCAAGACATGTTTCCGTATTAGCCATGTTGCAAAATTTTTAAAAAGCAATAAAAATAAAGTGAAAAAAGTATGCTTCAATCTACTTCTTTCTCTAGATGTAGATAGCCTTTTTTCTTTGTGAATCCTTTGGAATTGTCTTGGGTTATTGTATTGATTAGAGTAGCTAAGACTTTCACAATTGATCTTCTTTGCAGTATTACTGTTACAATATTGACTTGGTTTTGTTTACTTAACTTTGCATCAGTTCATATAAATCTTCTTTGCAGTATTACTGTTACAATATTGACTTGGTTTTGTTTACTTAACTTTGCATCAGTTCATATAAATCTTCTTTGCAGTATTACTGTTACAATATTGACTTGGTTTTGTTTACTTAACTTTGCATCAGTTCATATAAATCTTCTTTGCAGTATTACTGTTACAATATTGACTTGGTTTTGTTTACTTAACTTTGCATCAGTTCATATAAATCTTCCCAGGTTTTTCTGAGACCATCCTGCTTATTTCTTACATCATAGTAATTTTTTATTATAATCATAGACCACAACTTGTTCAACTGTTCCTCGGTAAATGGGTTATCTCCTTGTTTTCTTTTCTTTTCTTTTCTTTTCTTTTCTTTTCCTTTCTTTTCTTTTCTTTTCTTTTCTTTTCTTTTCTTTTCTTTTCTTTTCTTTTCTTTTCTTTTCTTTTCTTTTCCTTTCTTTTCTTTTCTTTTTTTGCTTTTTGGAGGGCAATTGGGGTTAAGTAACTTGCCCAAGGTCACACAGCTAGGTTTTTGTTTGTGTATGTTAAGTGTCTGAGGCCGGATCCGAACTCAGGTCCTTCTGACTCTGGGGCCAGCGCTCTACTCACTGCACCACCTAGCCACCCCGTTTTTTTGTTTTTTTTTTAAAGAATATTTCTGATAGGTGAAGATTGCCTAGGAATCATCCTTATCCAGAGAGTCTAAGAGTTCTAGCCCTAAAAGCATTAGGCTGGGCAACCCTAACCTAGCTTCTGCTTCTTCAGTCCCTTTCAATTGAGTGGTCTGGGTGGAGATGGATTCCTTTGTCTACATTGCCCGAGGCAGGAGTGATCTAGGTGGAGATTCTTTTGTCTGGAGTGCTAATGATAGAGGAATCTCCTCCCCTGGGTAGGCCTCAAGACTTTGAACTGATCCCCTGTTTAGAAAAAAAAATCTATATACTTGTTGATGTTAACTAATCTGGGTTGATTTTCACTTGGTAGTGGAAACCCCTTTTCCAAAGGTATTTAAGAAGTCAGTGATCCCTATACCTTTGTCTTTGGTTCCTGAGTTGCTAGCCTAATTAATTACCCAAACTCTCTCTTGGACTTTTCATTCAGTGTATAACTAATCTGATGGGGTATGAAGTGGTACTGCAAAGTTGTTTTATTTTTGCCTTTTTTAAATTAATTGATTTAGAGTTTTTTTATTTCTTCTCCTGAAAACTGCCTTTTCAAATCATTTTACCATTTATCAATTGTGAAATAACTTGTTTTTATAAAATTGGTTCAGTTTATTACTGATAATCATTAAACATATTTTTGGCCAAAGTCTGAATTAATCAAACATAGACTGCTTTGCTTTAAAAATACCTTTTTCTGTGTCAGCAACTCCAGAGACTAGATAAGGCTGGAAGTAGGATTTCCCCTTATCTTGGGACATACTCCATTCAGAAGGAAAACAGACACCCTGAGATCATAGATGCCAAATGGACCTTGCTTTGTCTTTGCTCTCTTAGTGAGCTAGGAGAATACCTCTTCTTATGTCAACAAAGCAGATGAGGCTTACTTTGGTAGATGAGGCCCTTAAGGATGAGACTTGGGTTATTAACTTGAGTAATGAGGACTTTTCCTTATCGTAATATTTTTTTGAAATATACTATGTTATGGAATGTTAATGGTAAAGAAAAACACAGATATCCTGGATCATGATGTGTGAGATAGAAGAGTTCGGAGTCTGAGTCTGAGATCAGAAAAGGTCTTTATTCTTTCTCATGAGAAAGGGCCCTGCCCCTGTTGCTCAAATGGTGTGGGCCAGGGAGAGCAACATGTGGAAGCAAGCCCATGGTTATATACTCCCTAATGCAGAAACCCCTACCCCCAACTGGCTTTCACTCCCATTGGTTGAGAGGTGGACTCAAATCTAAGCGTGGGAATCTATCTCTGAGACAAAGAACATGGAATCATATGGGTGTCCAGTGCAAGGCCAGGAAAGCAGTTTTGTCCTTGTTTGGCATATCTTGTACTAGGGTGGCCCTGGGGAGGGTCTCCATTCCTCTAAATCCCAGATTCCTGTAAGGTCAGGTGACTTTTAAACTTAGTCATAACTGGATGCTGAAGCTATTCTAAATTTAATGTTTCAGAATGGGGAAACTTGACTGCAAGTTATCCCTCACAATCATTTCAATTGACACTTTATCAACTCTCTTATTTTATTGTATTTACCATCTATTAAATTAAGATAATTCCTTTTTCATACTATGATTAAACATTTATGGGGGTCATAAATTTGTGTGACACAGGCACCCTGAATTGGGATGGTTCTAAAATGTTCATTTCTTTAAGCCTTTTCATTTCTTTGTTCAGTTAGTTAGGACTTGGCTCTCTCAACTCCTTGTCGCTAGTTTTAAGGGAATAAATGTTGTAAATGTATTTATTTCACCTTGCCTGTTGTCTCCTTTGACCAAACTTTTTAAAGGTTAACATTACATATTTGAGAAATGTGGTCTTTATTTGAGAAACTTGCTTTAAAATAATCCACCCCCATTTCCTCCTTACCTTCTAATTTTGACAACATTGATTTATTTTGTGCAAAAACTTTTAAATTCCACGTAATCAGAATTAATCATTTTGCTTTCTGTGATTTTTTTTTCTCTTGTTTGGTTATAAACTCTTCTCTTATAGGTCCTATGGGCAAAATTTTCTATGCTTGGCTTATGATACTACCCTTTGTGTCTAAATCATGTACCCATTTTGAGGTTATCTTCGTATGTGGCATGAGATAATTGGCCTATGCCTACTTTCTGCTAGACTGCTTTCTAGTTTTCCCAGAAGTTTTTGTCACATATGAGTTCTTGCCCCCAGAAGTTAGATCTTGGTATTTATCAAGCCCTAGATTACTGTGATCATTTACTACTGTATATTATGTATGTAATCTGTTCCATAGATCCACCCATCTATTTCTTAGCCAGCGCCAGATTACTTTTGGTGATTGCCACTTTGTAATACAGTTCAAAGTCTGGTACTGCTAGGCAGCTTTCCTTCATAATTGATTTTCATTCATCCCCTTATTCTTAACCATTTGTTTCTTCCAGATAAATTTTTGTTATTTTTTCCAGCTCTGGAAATAATTCTTTGATTATTTGTTTGGTGTGGCACTTCTGGGGGAAGTTCTTCCCAGCAACACATTTTACTTTTTTATAGTTCTGATTGTTAGGAAGTAAATTTTTTCTTAAGACTAGAGAAAATCTACCTTTTGGGAACTTACTGCTCTTGATTCTGCACCTGTGGGGCAAAACAAGTCTATTTCATGATAGTACCTTGTTAAGTCTTCTCCAGTCTCCAATATCCCGACTTCTTCAGTTATTTCTCATGGAATGTAATTGTGTGCACCCCAAAACTGTGTGCAGCAGAAATCCTTACCCAAATAATACTCAGAGGCTTCTCAAGGTAGGAAGCAAAAAAAGAGTGGTTTATTCTGCTCTCAAGAAAGGGCCAGCCTCCTGACAAATGGTCAGGGAGGAGAAGCAGTTTGCAAAAGGAATGGTGCAGTTAGAAAGCCCTAACCTGGAATTCTCCCCCACCCCACTATTGACCCTTTTCTTCCATTGGCTAGAAGGCAGGTGCACAGTCTAACTGTGGCAATGTACCTCAAGCACCTGAACAAGGAAACAGCAGATCTCCCAGTGTACATTTGAGAAAGCACTTCTGTCCTGGTTTGGCATATCTTATGCTGAGGTGTCACTGAGGAGATGGGATGACTCCCTACTGCTCTGAGTTTTGAGTCCTTGTAAATCATGTAATTTCCGGTGAAGGGGAACTTGGGCCTGTTTCCCACAAAAAGCCTTACTAGATTTTAGAGTACAGTCTGAGCAGTTTTCAGTCCGCTCAGAATTGAGCCCCTTTCCATTCTGATTATTGCTTACCTGTTTTCTAGTTTACCAGGGTCCTTCCTAAAATATGATGGCACAACTAATTACAATACATTAGCTTTTGTCCTACCAGAACAAAATAAAGCAGATTCCATCAAACTTACCTACTGTTAAACTTGTTTAATGGACAAGGAAAGTGAGTTTCAGAGGAATTGTGAATTTATTATTTATTCTTTCAGAGTTCTTTTTTCTAAATGTTACTATTTGTAACTATTTGTACTAGTTGTTATTAAATATAGCTATTCATCAGATCATGGCTACTCCCTTGTGTTCTAGTTCTTTGCTTTACATCAAAAAATATGGCTAAAAGTGCTTTTGTGCATGGGTTTCCTTTTGTCTTTGATCTCTTTGGGGTATAAATCTAATAGTTGAGAGCTCTGGGTCAAGATTTAATATTCTCTGGAGAGTAGTTCCAAAAAGCTTTCAGAATAGCTAAACCTTTTCATAGTTCCATGAATGGGTGCATTAGTATGCTTATACTGCCACATTTGTTCCAATAATGAACGTTTTCCTTTTTTGGTCAACTTTGCCTACATTTGTGAGGTAGAACCTCAAAAGTTTTAATTTGCATTTCTCTTGATTAATGATTTGCAGCATTATTACATGATTATTAATAGCTTGGCCTCTTTTGAGAATTTCTTTTTCTTATTCTTACATATTTAAACTAGTTCTCTGTCATAGATTTACTAGACATCTGATAAGTATTGAGAAATTTACTGCACAAATTTCCCCCTACCTTGTTTTCCTTCTAATTTTTCCTTCAGTGAATTTTTCCAAAAAATTTAAATTTTATATAATCATAATTGTTTATTTTATCATAATCATTCCTTTATATCCATTATTTAGTCAGTAATTCATCTTGAACTTAACTATAGTTGGGAAAGGCATCTCATTCCATACTTCTAATTGTTTTATATTGTGATCTTTTGTAGCTAAGTTATGTATCCATTTGGAGTTTGATGTGTTATGTGTAATGAAATGTTTTAAACTTATTTTTGTTCTACTCCTTGCTAGGTTTCCTAGCATTTTGTTTTATCCCAGTATTGGAGGTTCTTTGGGTTTATTGAAAACTCTGCTGCTTTTTGTTTGCTTCCTTATTTAGATTGATATTCTTGAACTTTTTGTTTTTCCAGATGAATTTTTTTTTACTTGTAACAGTTCTATAATCAGTCCTTTAGCATTTTGATTGTTATATCATTGAAAAAGATTAAGTTAGGGAGTATTGTCATTTTTATTATATTGGCAAGGCCTAGATATAAATAATTTTTTTCTGATAACTTAGGTTCATTTTTGTAATGCATATAGTTCTTTGTGTGTCTTGGTCAGTAGGTGCCAATATATTTTTATTCCTCCTTTAGTTATTTTCTATTGAATTTCAATTTAAATCTCTTCTTTCTGAATTTTGTTGATGATGTACAGTTGATGCGGTTTATTTTGTATCCTGATTCTTTGCCGAATTTCTTGCTTAACTTAATTTTTAGTTGAATCTTTAGGGCTCTCTGAATAGACTATCATGTACAGAAAATGACCATCTTATCCTCTTTACCTATTGCATATTTTCTCAATTTCTTATTTTTCCTTTTTGTACCTGCTGTTTCTAGTATTCTGTTAAACAACATTGATGATAATGGGTACCTTTGTGCTACCTGGATCCTATGGGAAGGTCTTGTAATGCTTTTTCTCCACTAGCATGTTGGCTTCTGGTTTTTGTTGTTCAGTTATTTTGGACTTTTTGTGATCTCATTTGCGTTTTTTTCTTGGCCAAGATACTAGAGTGGTTTGACATTTCCTTCTTCAGCTCATTTTACCAGAAGAACTAAGGCAAATAGGGTTGAGTGATGCATAGGCTCACAGAGCTAGTGAGTGTCTGAGGCCAGTTTAAACTGAGTTTTCCTGATGTCCTGCCTGGTTTCTTGATCCACTACACCACCTAGTTACCCTTCTTGGTTTCTAGATAAATAAATTGTATTTGTCATATTAAGGAAAGGTCAATTTTCTTGCAGTTGCTTTTAATATTTTTTTAACAGAAATGGGAGTTACGTTTTGTTAAATGATTTTTCAACATCTTTTGATGTGATTGTGTGTGTGTGTGTGTGTGTGTGTGTGTGTGTGTTTAGAGCGATTATTCAAAGAGTCTTATGTTTATAGTTTTCTTTATATTAAATTGTTCTGGTATTCCTGGTATAAATCCAGTCTTTCATTTAACTTTTTTGGGGGTCAGTAATTACTAAGGATATTGGTGTATAGTTTTTCTTTTCTATTTTCTCCCTGCTTTTTAGGTACTGATACCATATTTGTTTTATAGAAAGGTTTTTGTAGGAGCCTCTTTTTTGGTTTGCATGCAGTTCATGTAATACTGTAGTTATTTGTTCTTTAAATGAAAGGATTCAGGGAGTTTCCTCATCTGGGAATTACCTCTTATCAGTAAAATCATGGGTTCATTCTCTGCCTCTATATATTTATATATATTCCCATTGTCTTTCCTTTTGGATAATAAGAATCATTACTTTTTAATTTTAATATATACTTGTTTTCATTTCTTGATAGGTAGGATTCTCCTTCCTTCTCCCTGGAGCCTAGCATAAGACCTGTAACATTGATACTTAATAAATACTTTTTGATCCACAGATTGGAAAGTGAAATATATTGTCTTGTGATTAATTTCATTCATCTATATCCTCCAATAAGTTTACCCCTGGGGACAACCAAACAAGTCACTTATCACTGTACATCTTCTGGTTACCAGTGGAACACCCAGGCTCTACCAGTTGTCTGTTCCTCCCTCACTCTTACCATGTAATCAGTTAATCACCTTTTTTTTTGATTATTCATTTTTTTGATGAAATTATTTATACCTGTCATATCCATAATTCCCCTGCCTAGTGATATTCACAGTCCCCGACAAAGAGTGGGGCAAGTTTGATACTGAAGAAAGAGGCTAGGAGCTCCATGATGATTATAAGTTTAATAATTATATGGATTACTGACATTAGGGGCAGTGGCCATGAAGACATGGTGTATCCCGGCCAACAGTTTAATAATCATTGGTCTGGGGTGGCTGCCAGACAAGACTGATCTTTTCAAAGACCCTGAAAAATCCCTGTGGTAATTATAGAAGTAAGACAAAGGGAGGAGGAGCTATAAAGCATCATTACTTTTGTCATCTCAGTTTAGCTAGTGTTTTGATTTACTGCTTTGTACTGGATTTGAATCCCAGAACCTAATACCCAGTATGCCTTTCTCCATTGCTGTTTTATTGATCCTCACCTTCCTTTCTTTTACTGTTGGGTCATGAGTCTTCCCTTATCAGTTAATTCACAGATGCAGTCTTTATTTCTGTTGTGATAATGAGGCATCTCTCCTTTTGGTAGAGAGGTGAGGCTCTTCAGGTAAACACTATTGCATCTGCTACCAAGTGAGTCACTCTGTCTTTTTATTTTGCTTAGCTGTTTTTCTTATGAGAGAGTACTCTTTTAAGATGAGGTGTGGAAATGTTGAGAAATAATTCTTCTATGAATATAAAAGGCACCAATAAGAAATAGCAAATGTGAAGAATTCAGAGAAATCTGGGTGTTTAATGAAGTGATGTACAATGAAGTGTTCAGAACTACACAATGACTAAAATGGTAGAAATGAAAATATTAAAACAAAGAATTCCCAAATATAAGGACACATCTTTATCCTGGTAAACAAATAGTTGATGAGTTGGGTGACAAAGTACATATTGTTACATTTGGAATGTTGTGTATTGTCAAAGGGAGGTTTTGCTCAATAGTTGTTATGCCTTTCTCACCCCTTATCAGGGTATTCTTTAAGCAATGAAAGCTTAAAGCTACACTTTTGGGACATACTTTGAAATTGTTCCTTTGAAATTCGTTGAATGGATTTACAATTCAAATATAAATGTCCTTAGTTTTGCTCTGCTGAGATAGGACTTTTTTTGTTGAGCCCACATGAGCCCAACAATAGACCAAAACTGTTTGCAGAGATTTGGAGATGTTACCAATGACTTAGAGTGCTTAATGTATCAGTTATTTTCTAAGGGCCTCCTGTGCCAAGAGATAGCTAGGTGGTACAGTAGATAAGAGGACTGAGGCTGAAGTCAGGAAGATTCATCTTCTTGAGTTCAGCTGGTCTCAGAGACTTACTAGCTATGTGGCCCTGAGCAAGTGACTTCACCTTGTTTGCCTCAGTTTCCTTATCTGTCAAATGAACTAAGAGAGTGAAATAGCAAATCACTGGTATTTTTGCCCAAAAAAATCCCAAATGGAGTTCTGAAGAGTCAGACACAACTGAAATGATTTAAGTAACTACAACACTATATAACAGGAATTGATCAATATGAGATGCAAATACAAAAAAATAAAACTTTCTTTTTTTCTAGTATAATTTTAAAATTAGTTGCCACAACTAATAAGAATGATGTTTTGTAGGGTTTTTGCAATTCTTGATTGAACTTGCCTTATTGTGTAGCTTCTACTGTTCTTTTTTTTTTTTAAGAAAAGCTGATCATAATTTCATATTTCACCCTTCCATAGTATATATTCATGCATTTGTTTCTGTATCACAATTATTTCTGGATCTCTTCACTCACCCACCCCCCACCCACCCCAAACCAGGAAATGAATGAACCTTCTCTTTAGCCTGGGAAAAAAAACAAAAAAAATAATTTCTTTAGACCAAATATGAGACAATTTGTTCTCGTAGTACTTCCATCTTTCTACAGAGGGAGGTATATTTCATCATTTCTTCAGAACCATAATGATTTTTTTAGTTACTCAATTTGGTTTCCTTTTAGGATCATTTCACTTAACTTAATGTGGTCATTTGTGTGTGTTCTACTTTTCCTTTATTCTGAATCTTTTAAACATATGTTCATGTTTCTCTGTATTCCTCTTATTTGACATTTCTTACTATAAAATAATGAAATAACTATAGAATTAAAGCATTCTTCCATGTCATTATTGATAGTTTACAGTGCTTTTCAGAACTTTCTGTTTAAATCTTTTGTTCACTTACCTGTTGGGAATTTTAGTCTTATATTTTTGTCATCTGTATATCTTGGATATCAAATTTTTATCAGTGAAATTTGATTCAAATGGTTTTTTCCCCCATATGATGAGTTTTCCTTCTATCTGCATCATTTTTGTTCATGAGACTTTTTCCTCTTATGCCATCATAAGATTAGACATTTAGAGATGTCAGAAAACTAAGAGGCTACCAAGTTCAACAGCTTCATTTTATGAAGAGTCTGAGGCCCAGAAGATGAGATTACACTATAAACATCAAAAATGGGTTTTGAACCTGTTACCTGACTCTAAAGTCATTACTGTTAACCTTGTACCATGTTTTCACTCTTTTTTTGCTTTTTGGAGGATGGAAGACAGGGCAATTGGGGTTAAGTGACTTGCCCAAGGTCATACAGCTAGTGTCAAGTGTCTGAGGCCAGATTTGAACTCAGGTCCTCATGCACCAGGGCTGGTGCTCTATTCACTGCACCACCTAGCTGCCCTATGTTTTGACTCTTGTGATTACCTATTTCTTTTATTTTTAAAGGAATTCTCTCAACTGTTAAGTGAGTCAACCTTAAGTCTTCCTTTGTTTATATAATTTTTTTAATTTATATAACAACTTGGAATTATGAGAGAAATCACTTAATTTAACATTCTTGAGCTGAGATTTCATTGCTGGCCAGAGAGCCCTTAGGAACATAAAAGTCAGAAGCAAAGGTCATCATCAAAGATGATGATGATGGTGGTGGTGGTGGCGGTGGCGGTGATCTGATGATGATGATGATGATGATGATGATGATGATGAAGAAGATAGTAGTTAACATATTGCACTATGTGCCACGCACTCTGCTAAACACTTTACAATTATTGTCTCATTTGGTTCTCAGCAACCCTGCAAGGTAGATCCTCTTAGTCGCTCTATTTTACAGATGAGGAAATTGAGGCAAACAGAGGCTTAGTGACTTGTTCAGGGTCACACAGCTATGTGTCAGAGGCTGAATTTGAACGCCTCAGGCTCAGGATAGATCCATTAATCTATCTAGTTGTTTCATTGGCGCTTTGTAGGAGCAAAGACCTGGAAACATATTCTTTAATTGGCAAATGACTAAACTGATAATGTGAATTATTAGACTATTATTGAGAATTGAGAAATTTAGACATTTAAAAATTTTATATAAACAAAGGAAGACTTAAACAGTGCATGTTGAAATAAGCAGAAATAGGAAAACACTAGTTCCCCCAATCAGTGGGTGTCTACTTTTTTTTCACTTCTTTAGGTTGATAAGAATATTTGTTATAAATTAGACTTTTAGAAAATTGTTTTTGACCTCCTTAGATTATGTAACAAAATAATATGGAATATTTCAAAAGTCACTAAGCTATTAAAGCTTAAAACTGAACTGAGACTTTTAGAAACTTGCTGTAAGTTACTGGAAGGGTCAAAAAACAGTATGTATCAGAGGCTGGACTCCAGCTCTTATCTCCCTGAATCTTAGGCCATATCTCAGTGCACTGTACCAAGCTGTTTCTGTTTTATTGAGTCTGTTAATCAGGTCTCACTACTGATCCTCTGGAATTTTCTAAGTTAGCAATTATGTTGTATGACTGTAATGAGGGACTGGTGTTTATCTTTTTGATAATGTTTTTTACCTTTAGTGTCGATTTCTTGTCTTACTGTTATAGCTAGCATTTCAAGTACTGTAGGAAAAGAGACAGCCTTTGGTTTACAATGATTTGTACTGGGGAAACTTTCATTCCCCCCTCCCCCCCATTACAAATAATGCTAGTTCTATGTATAAGTTAAAATGACTCCAACAATCCAAATATAAAGAAAAATAAAACTGAAAGTAAATGCCTTGTAATGATGATGAATGAGCTTTGCCAGGGAGAAAAGACTTTATAAGTATACTTTATTCCTTTAGCGAGACTGGGGCCTGTTGGTGTACTGGGACAGCTAGGTGGCACAGTGAAGAGGGCATTGAGCCTGTATTCAGAAGGACCTGAGTTTAAAGTCTGGTCGCTAACATTTACTTGCTGTGTGACCCTGGGCAAGTCATTTAACCAGTCAGCCTCAGTTTCCTCACCTGTAAATTGGAGATAATCATATTACTTTTTTCCTAGGGTTATTACGAGGACAAAATGAGATATTTGTAAAGCACTTAGCTCAGTGCCTTGAACATAGTAGGGACTAAATGTTAGCATTATTATCAAATGTGATTACTATGTTGGTTTTCCTTAACTGATTTTTTCCTATTCTGTTCATGGTGGGGCGCATATATGGAACTGATGATGAAATCAAAAGACATCAAGAAAATGTTAAAAAATTTTTTTCTTCTCCTAGCCATTGTGGTGAAATGCATCTCCTTTCATTCTCTTCTGATTTTTTTTTATGAGTGTTGTGACTCTTATTTATATATTCATTTGTCTCTGGTACAAAATGTTGCTTTAAGCCAAACTGCCTCCCATTATTCTTCCTAGCAATTCCTGTCAAATAGGTTGTCTTTTCTCATATAATTTCTATTTTTGAGTTTATCAAACACTGGGCTGCTGTTTTCAGTGGTTCTGGTTATTTGTTAACTAGTCAATTCCACTGACATTTTCCTTTTTAAAAAACCAGTACAAACTAGTGGATTTTTTTTTCTTAAAATGTAGTTTGAGACCTGAAAATGCTAAGTCTCTTTAATTTCCTAACTAATTTTTCCTGAGATCCTAGAATTTTTTGGTTTTTTTCCAAAAACAATTTTGGAAATCTTGCTGTTCTTTTGTCTATAAAATAATCAGGCAACTGGGTGGCAAATTGAATGAAGCGCTGGTTGGAGTCAAAGACCTGAGTTCACATGTGGGCTCAGTCACTAGCTTTATGACCCTGTATGTACATCACTTAACCCTGTTTGTCTCAGTTTTCTCTTCTGTAAAATCAGCTGGGGAAGGAAATGGCAAGTTGCTTCAGTATCTTTGTCAAAAAGACCCCAAATGGGGTTGGATACAACTGAACAAAAACAATAAAATAATCGCTTGTTAAGTTTGTTGAAGCATTCACTCTGTAAATTCATTTAGGTAGAATAATTAATGGATTGATAAGACCCAGCCACAAATGATGATTTTTCTAGTATTTTTTTTTTAATTTCTAAATTATACACATACAATATGTATATGTATAATTCCTATATTGCTCTTGGTAGGTTAACTTCCATGAATATTATGGACTTTTTTAGATCTGAATAGATACCCTGATGACTTTGATAGATTTATTTATTTATTTTATCTTGCTACCTTTTGTGGGTCTGGTGGGAGAGGGTTGTATTGAGGTTGAGAGATACATATAGGGCATCCTTCCTACCAGTGCATATTGGTAGTTGGTTTGTAGATAGATTATCCTTGTATCGTTGCCTGGAGGCCTGGAAAGGTTAAGTGATTTGCCAGGGTCATATGGCCAGTATGTATCAGAGGCTGGACTTGGACCTAGCTTTTCCTGACCCATAAGACCATCTGTCCATCCATTGTGCTATTGTGCTATTCCAATCTTTCTTTTCAGATTTTCTGGGGTTTTCTAAGCAAACAATTATGTGGACTTACATAGAAGGATAACTTTGTCTCTTCTTTGCCAATGTATTTACCTAAATGTAACTTTCTTGTTGCTCTGGCTAGTATTTCAGGAGTTATATGAAATGACCAGAGAAGAAGGAGGAATAATCCTTGCTGTCTGTTTCTTTGGAGGAAACTTTCATTCTTTCTCCATAACAAATAATGCTTATTTTTATTCTAAGTTGTAAATATCATTTCGACCTTTTTATATTAAAGGATTTTTTCATGCTTGTTATTTTTAGTTTTTTTAACATAAGAAAGCATTATATTTTTAAAGGCTATTTGTAGCTATTGAAACAATCATGTTATTTGATGTTTATGTGATTATTATTATTATGTGATAGTAATTGTTTTTCAAATTTGAACCATTTTTACATTCTTGATGTGGTTCCTACTAGGCCTTAGTACATTTTCTGGATACATTGCTCTAGTTTTCTTGCTAGGATTTTATTGAAAACTGCTTTACAAAATAGCATTTATTCTGAATGTGTTTTGCTTTTGGCTGCTGTCGCTTCCTTTTAATATAGAAGTTGTGTTTCCTGGGTAACTGGTAATTTACCTTAATCAGATATAATTTTGAAGTAAGTTTAGTGAATTTTGTTGATATTTGAAGTTGAGGTCATAATGTCATTGAAAAAGAAAAAAATATGGTAAAATTTTGTACACTTAAAAAAAGAAGAAACCCTCACCTGTGATCATCTATGTAGGAAGCTCTGGGTGAGAAACTCCCTCTTTGCAGATGAGCAACTCTTTTATAATGTAGTTAGTCTTAGAGGGTTAAGTAGGACACTGAGAAAGTGTCCTACTCTAGGGTCAATAAATTGCCCTGATCTTCCTGTTGTTGAAGCCAGTTCTCTATCCACTATACTATACCATGATGCCCCTCCTAACAACAACAAAAAAACCCCCAATCCTATATTATTCCTATCACTAGGAATTTTCCAAGTTGTGTATATCAAGTGGCAGATTTCCTGTGAGTTTTCTATGTATTTACTCAATTTAATAATTTATAAAGAAATGCTAAACAAATTATTCAGAGTCCTTTTTGAAAGTAATTTATGTATTTCGGTCAGTTCTAGACTGTTAAGCCATTGCTAGTAATTACCAGGCATCTTTTGGCACCTGGTAAAATCTGAAGGCTTATGTGGTACGCACTGGTAGCTGGAATCAACCAAACTTTGGTTTTGAATTGCCCCAAACTTAAGGGGGAAGAAAATGATGCTGATGGCAGTTGTCCTGCTATTAATGAATAATAAAAATAACAATTTTATGATTAATAAAAATTTAAACATTCAAACAGCAAAAAGGAAGTTTACTTTTTTTCTTCTAGGGAGCATTAATATGTGATACATATAGACAAATTCATAGGTTCTGTTGAGGTTTTGCTGTGCTGGGACCCCGAGAATGGCAAGGCAGAGTTAGTTGCCTGGAATAAATTTACACATTCAAGCTCCCAAAAGCAGGCACAGGGGTCCTTATGGAACCCTGTGAGACACTGATGATGGTGCTGGGATTTATATGGAAAAGGGGCATGGGAAGGGAATGCCAGTGATACTAATTAGGCAATCTAAGGGTCCGGGTGTCTTTGGGAGCTATGGGTAGGAAAATGTAGGGAGTATAGCAGACATTGAGGGAGTTGTCAGAGGCATGGACCTTGGGGATCTGGCAGGAGGAAGAGGCCTTGGGCCAGCCAGGGACAAATTCTTTAGGCCAGGAACCCCTTTGATAAGAGAATGTGTTCTGTAACAAGAGAAAATTTTCTCACAGGAGAGAGGCCTACTTAGAAATTGGGAGCTTCCAGAGGCAAGCAAACCCCCATCACAGCTATCTAATCCCTTTTTTCTGTCTCCTTTGCCAGGATCCAGGTCACACCCTTTAAGGAGGGTGTGCAGCCCCAGGACTCTACTGGGCCACCTTCTCTTCCATAGACTACTTGTCTTGGTGATCTTATCAGTTGCCCATGGATTCAGTCATGATCTGTATGCAGACGATTCTTCAGATCTGCCCATCCAGTCCCAACCTCTTGGCTGACTTCAGGCTTTCCAGCTGCCTTTCAGACACCTGTGCTTTAGATCTTACACCCAGCATGTCCCAAACGGAACTAATTTTCTTTTGCTCTAAACCCTTCCCATTTCCAAACTTCTTTTTTAATGCTGTGAGTACTACTATCCTCTCAGTTTTTCTGGCTCACAACCTAGGAGTTATCCTCAACTCCTCTCTCATTCTCCTTTGCCAAT
Organism: Gymnobelideus leadbeateri; assembly: GCA_011680675.1. Classification (NCBI taxonomy): domain Eukaryota; kingdom Metazoa; phylum Chordata; class Mammalia; order Diprotodontia; family Petauridae; genus Gymnobelideus; species Gymnobelideus leadbeateri. Next base: position 628,458 of record WOXC01000383.1, read on the forward strand.
AGGTTGCCAAGGCCTGCATATTTCACCTTTGCAACATCTCTCAAACATGCCCCTTCTCCCCCCAACTCCTCTTTGATATTGCTACCACCCTGGTGAAGGCCCTTATCACCTCCTTCTTGGGCTGTTCTAGTTGACCTACTCCAATCTATCTTCCCCTCAGTCACCAAAGTAATTTTCCCAAAGTGCAAGCCTGACCACGTCAACCCCTCCTTCACCCCACTCACATTCCTATGGCCCCCTCTAATATCTAGGTTCAAATATAAAACTCCCACTTTGGCAGTCATATTCTTCAATAACCCAGACTACCCCCCTCTCCATTTGAGTGCTTTCTCTCTGTTAATTACTTCCTTTTTAAATCTGGATGTAGTTTGTTTGCATATATTATTTTACTTAATGTCTCCCCAGTTAAGATTATGAGCTCCTCAAGAGCAAGAACTGTCTTTGCCTTTCTTTGTAACCCCAGGCACTTAGTACAGTGCCTAGTACATAGTAGGTGCTTAATAAATGCTATTGACTGACATTTAAGTTAAATTATACAGTGCTTCCTCCTCTAAAGACAGTTGAAGAAAAATTAAGTTAATTAATAAAATAATGAAGCAGTTAATAGTATAAAAAGTTTCTTATGTTCATGTTTAACTTGCCTTACTGAAGGAATAAAGGAAAAATATGACAACCTGAAAGGTTAGACCCAACTCTCTAAAACCAGGTTAAGGACAGTAAGAAATTATCCTGTTAAAAGAAAAGATCAACAAATGAAAGAGATGACAAAAAATATGTATAGTAAAATGAATCTTCACTGAAAACATTTAAGAGGACAGAGACCTCGGTGGTAGTAGTATCACCATCTGTATAGTCAAGATTTGTATCAGTCCAACAATTATTACAGGAATAAAAGACAGATTTAATTGGAGATACATTGATCATTTTGGGGCCATGCTGTTATAATACTAATGCTACTAATTCAACTACAGAGTTATTTTATAGTACTTGACAGAATAAGAATAAAATTAATCTAAAGACTCGAGTTCAAATACCTAAAGAGAAATAATGAAAAAAAGTAATGAAGAGGATCTTAACATTCCCATATCCCAGATTATAATATAATTGAAACTGTCTGGTTGTGGTTAAACATTTTTTAAAAAATAATTAAACAGACTTAAGTGAGATGCAAAAGCAATTGAATATAACAGCTAGAAGTTCAATTTAATTCAAATTAAAATATAACAAATTGCTGGGATCCTGACTCCCTCTTTAATAAAAATTTGTGAGACAACTATAAAGCATTTTGGCAAGTAGTAAGGTTTAGATCAGATATATCAAAATAAGCTCCAAATGGACATATAATGTAACTATTACAGGTCATATCATAAATTAGGGAAGAATGGAAGGATGTACCTTTTATAACAATGGCAGTAGGGAAGAATTCTTAACCAAAGAATGGGTACAATAATCATAAAAAAGTCCAGATAGTGTTTTAGAGTAAAGACTAACCTTTTGTTGGCAAAGCTTTTTTATTATACAACTAGCTGTTTGATTGGGAAAGCACTTCCACAAAACTGCCAGAGTTGCTGTGGTACTATAAACTCAGAAAAGGGGATGGGGGAACGTTAAGATATCTAGAAGTCAGATCTCCTGAGTATAGAAGACATTGGGACTTCTTCCAACCCCTGACTCTTTGGACTACCCTTCTACTTCTTTCCCAGCAGCCTTCTCCTGCTGTCAGTATCTCCACCCCTGTGACCTCCACACTGGGCTATACTCCCAATTCAACCCAGTTTCTAATCTCTGCCATGGGGGTGTGGTTGTATGGTTTTCCCTTCTCATTTTTTCAGGTTTTTTTTTTTTAATGTTTTGTCTTACTCCATTAGGAATACTCCTTGAAGGCAGGGTTTATCTTTCTTTTTTTTTTTTTTTAAACAATTGGGGTTAAGTAACTTGCTCAAGGTTACATGGCTAGTCATCATTATTTATGTGTGGGTGCTCATTTTCTGAGGCTGGATCTGATCTCAGGTCATCCCAACTCCGAGGCCGGTGCTCTTACTCACTGCGCCACCTAGCCGCCCCGGTTTATCTTTCTTTTAATGTATTTTGTATTCCCAGGGGTTAGCACCTTCCTGCCACATATAATAAGTGCTTAAGAAATGTTTTTTTCTATCTTGCCTTTGCTTCAGTATAAGAAAAATTGCTAAATCAGGCACTTAAGGGTCACTTAAATTAAGTTAGCTCCTGTAATTGGGCAAAAAAAAGCCTATGATGACTACCAAAAAATGGAGCTACTTGAAATTAGGGGTACAAGTGAGGAGAAAGGCTCCATTGTTTCAAGGATGATAGAGAACAGTTTTCAAAATGGAAATACCTAAGATAAACTGGCTTCTACAGTAGATAATATCGATTATATTAACTTCAAACGCTTTGCAAAGATAAATTGAAACCGTAATAGGAAGAGAAATAGCTGAGTGGAGAAAAAGTCTATCAAATGACAGGTAACAGAATTTTAAAAATAATGTAATTCATATGAAAGAAGCTATTCTTGAAAGGATATAAACAAGCAGTTTTCAAAAGAAGAAATGGAAATTATTGATAATCATATTCATATCATGAATAATTAATAAACTTATTAAATATTAAGATAAATATACATTAAAACAATTCTGAGGTTTCATGTTGCTTTCATTAAATTTACAAAGATGTCAAAAGTTGAAAGGCCACTGTCAAACTATGGAAAGACATAAGCCAGAGACTCTTTCAGTGGAGTTGTTAATCGGTCCATTGATTCTAGAAAACAAATTGGAATTATATTAAAAAAGCCACTCACTCAGACATTTTTTTGACTCTGGAGTACCACTATTGTACATAGCATTTGTGTGTGTGTGTGTGTGTGTGTGTGTGTGTGTTTGTTTATTGTAAAGGACCGAAAGAAAAACAAGCCTAGTAATGAGATTATGTCTGAACAATTGGTAGTTTTTTACTGTAATGATATTACATAAAAACAATATGGTAAATTCAGACCTAATGAAGATGAAACTATATAAAGTGATACAGAGTGTACCGAGTAGAATCAAGAGGCCATTTGACACAGCAGTCAGTGTGGTGAAGGACAAGTAACACGAAAGACAATCTTCTCTGTTCAGTGGCCAGTTGTAATTTCCTAGGACTGATGGTGAAGTATGCTTCCTTTATCTCAGAGAGGTAGTGGACTATTAGGTACAGAATATGAAACAAATGTCAGACATGGCAAAGGTGATACTATATTTTGCCATTCCTTCTGTTCTTTCAGTTTTGTGTATTTTTCCTTTTATATATGTCTAGTTAGCTTACATGGAGGTTGTGAGGTGTTGCAGAGGATAGAGCTTGGTATCAGGAAGACTCATCTTCTAAGAGTTCAAATCCGACCTCAGATACTTAGCTATGTGACCCTGGGCAAGTCACTCACCCAGTTTGCCTCAATTCTGAATCATTTGTAAAATGAGCTGGAGAAGGACTTAGCAAACCACTCTAAGTGTCTTTACCAAGAACACCCCTAAATGGGGTCGTGAGGAGTCAGACACCACTGAACAAGAAGCAAGTTAATGTATGTTTACATTCTTTTTCTTTGTCAGACTTTTATGAGTGAATTTAATGGATGCCTTTGTTTTAGCTTCATAGGCGTTTTCATATATTCACTCCTTTCTTCTCACCCCTCCTTGAGGTTTCATAACAGGGGAAAAACAGCTAAGCAAAGCAAAGTGATAGACTGTATATGTAGTGCCTCACATCCCTATAGCATTTCTTATCTCTTTGAGAAGGCCCATTGGTATATACTATTTGTGTGACCTAAAACTACTAGTCATTTACCCTTTTGGATTTAGTTTGCTCACATCTGATTTGAAAGGATTGGGCTAGATTAGTTCTCAGGGGTTTTAGTGTAAGGAAACATTTGTACTGTTAAAAAAATTATTGAGGAACTGAAAGAAATTTTATTTATTAAAATTTGGTAAAATTTTGAAGTATGTACTTATTAATTTAAAAAACATTACATGTTAACATAAAGAACATTTTTTAGTGAAAATAACTTTTCCAAACCAAAAAAAATATTAGTGAAAAAAGTGATACATTTTAATCTCTGATGTCTGTCTTCATAGTAGGCAGCTGGATTCTCATATCTTCTGTATTTGATCTGTTACGATACGTTGCTTTGGTTGAAGTATAAGAACAAAATCTAGCCTCCTACGGTTAATGTAGTTGGAAAGGGAAATTTTAATAGCTTTTTCAAATAATTATGGCCAGTGTTCTTTGATACTACATTGAAACCTGACAAGTAGTAGTTTCTTAAAGGTTAATTCCAATATGGAATCTGAAGTTATATCAGTGAACATTTTGCACTCTTGCAATAAAATCCATTGATTTATCTTATATTAGAATGAATCTTTTACCCAGGCCTGGTTTTGTAATATCATACACACTGATCATTTGGAAAGAACTGAGTTATACGGATTTCCAAATGTTGACATTTTATTATACAATACCAAAAAAAAAAAAAAGATCACATTCATTCATTCATAGTTGCACTGATCTCAATGGAAGAGCCTTCAAGTATTGAAACTTAACAAGCTTACTGGTGGCAGATAGAAGTTTCCCCAAATTTTAATTTTCTCTTGAAATGACAGGCTTATTTTTGTTAAAATGTCTGTCAAATACCCATGTCTGAATCACCATCATTTTGGTAGGTTGTTCTTTCAAGTAAAAAGTGTTCTTTGGGGGGAGGGGGGGAACCAGTTTAACTTGAAAATCAAACAATTGTATAAAGTGCTTTTTCTCAAGATAGCCATCATACTTCAGTACATAGTATAAATACTTTGTGTATACTTATTAATTCTTTAGACAGAATAGGGAACAGATGTGTATTCAAAGGATCAATATTTAATAAAATTAATAATATTCCTTCATCAAGGATATTTTTAAGTGAAACCAGCATTTAAACAATGTATTCATTTGCTTGCTTATTTATTTACTCATTCATTTTTTTATACTGAGTGTATGGCAGTGAAGAATATTATCATTAAGTAATATAGGCTGGTGCTGCCACTCCCTTGATTTGTGCTAAGGCCTTAGTAAGTTTCACTTTCTATTGTATTTGCACCAGCACAGTTGTTCTGGGATAGACCATGAGATTTAAAAAAATTATTAAACACTTTTAATATTTCAATACCACTTGTGTGTTGTTGCCAAGCATCAGTTAAGATGAAGATCTTCTATGATTTGTTGGTGCTGATACCAGATTACAAGAAAGAAAAACAGCAAGTCTAGCCCCATCTATTTGTAAATAATTCTACAGACAAGGTATTAACTTCATATTCATGTTTGAGCTGAATCTTAATTTTCATAGGTCATATAGCCCATTGCATAAATGTGAGGAGATAAGAGTGATAAAGGCAAATAACATCTTAATACCATTATGAAAATAATTCCAAACTAGTGGATCTAGGGCATCCCCAGTGGTCTGTGGACCATGCTTTGAGAATTACTGGGCTAGATGATATCTCAGGATCTTCAAGCTCAAAACTGATGATGTAATCCTGTCCCCCTTTCCCCTCTCGGCCTGTCTGAATCCTATCCATATATTGGGATTAGCTGATTCTGCTATCTTCTGAACTCCTCTAGCACTCATTGTGTGTGCTATTCATTTTAACTATTAATAATGCTCAGCAGTGATGTCAAACTGAAATAGAAAAGGTTCTCTAATAATGACTTAGAAAACCAGAAATTAGCAGTTATTTTATTTTGTTAAACATTTCTCAATTATATTTTAATCTGGTTTGGGCTGCACTTAAGCAGCGCAGGATTTCAACTTTGATATAAATTATTCTCTAAGGACATTTATTTTAGTGCTTTTTTTTTTTAATTTTTTTTTTTTAGTTTATCTTTGCAAGTGGATTGTAAGGTTATTTTGGACTGTCACTTAGTAAGTGCCCCATCAGTGCTATTTTACTAGGAAACAAATCTATATTTATTTATATTTTATAACTGTCTTTGCAAAAATTCTCCTGACATCTTTTAGGATATACGATGGATACTGTCAAACTCAATATCAGACTATGTGCACCGGCTAAGATTAGGAGAGGCTCACCTATCTATCACCTATTTTTCAGATACAGTATTCTTGTTAAGCCTGTTTAATAGAGTGGAGAAAGGGCCTATGTTGCTGACTGTGAAAATATGAATCTTGGATATTTTTAAGTATTGTATAACTGAGAGTTTCTCCTTTCCCTCTTGTCATGACTTTTTTTCACAGCAATATATACTTCAGAAGTTATAATCACATGTATAGAAAATTATTCCCCCCCAAATGTGCGAGACACAGTTCTCCCCTGTACCATCTCAGTTTCTGGAGAAAGGGAGAGAATTAGATTTATAGTTTAGCTTGGTTCCTATATGGTTCCTTGGTTCCTATAGCACACAGTCATGGTTCTAAGTGCAAAACGCACCTTGGACTCAATCCTGGCTTCTCAGGACATCCTTACCAGGATGACTGACTACTGCTCTGACTGAAATCCTGTCCTTCATAAGGTTGCTGTAGCTCAAACTGTTGGGTCCTTGGAGTAAGAATTGCCTTTCGCACTTGCATCTGAAACTGAGGAGGACAAACAACCGAAACCATTTCTTGGAATAGAGCCAGTGTAAAAGAAAGGGAAGAGGCAGGGAAAGGGAAGTTCTTTCCCTCCCAGTGGTTCAGTTTAGTTCATGGCTATGCTGCTGTGAGTGAACTAGGATCTTCACTTTTTGGATACAGCAGAAAGAAAGTAATGGAAAAGTTAAAGCAATTCTTAGTCACATTTTGACTTTTCATTCTTAACATTTATACTTTCTGTTAAGTTAGCTAATTTTTAAAAAAGAACTAGTTTTTTTTTTAAGTCTATTAATTTTATTTATTTATTTATTTATTTATTTATTTATTTATTTATTTATTTTTGCTTTTTGGAGGGCAATTGGGGTTAAGTGACTTGCCCAGCGTCACATGGCTAGTTTTTGTGTTTAAGTGTCTGAGCCTGGATTTGAACTCAGATCCTCCTGATTCCAGGGCTGGTGCTCTATTCACTGGGCCACCTAGCTGCCCCTAAGTCTTTTAAACTTTTAAAGCATTTTGAATAGATCGCCAGTGAACTTTGAGATAAAAATTGACATTGACAGATCTTTTGACAGAAGACTCTTCTATATGAAAGGCTCAGAGAAGTCTCATTTCCAGAAAAGGATTAAGTAGAACTACCCAAAATGATTGTGATTGACAGCTGATGTAATTATATAATTTTGTGGGTTGATTTCTAATATAAAGAAGGTCCATGTCCTTTAATTTTGATAGTGTGGTGCAGACTTTGACCATTGTATTTGACCATAGTTTTGTTGTCTTTCATTGATGATTTTATTTACGTTGTAGCTATTTTTTAAATCATCATTTCTTATGAAGCAGTAATATTGAATTATATTTATATTGTTTGATCATTTCCTGATCATTAGGAACATTTTTCTCAACTTTTTTTTTTTTTTGTTACAGATAATGCTGCTATTTGCATTTTTGTACATATAGGTCTTTTTTGGCATCTGATAAAACCTTCTTTGGGGATAGTCCCAGTAATGGAATCTCTGGGTCTAAAGGTATGAACAGTTTAATAACTTCATACACAATGCCAAATTATTTGCCAAAACAATTGAATTGGCTCATAGTTCCATCGCACATTGGATCAGGGAACTTTCTTTCCCACGTTTATTCCTAGAATAAATTATCCTATCCTCCTTGCCCATCCCTGCTAACTTGGCATGTATGGGGCCTTTGGGTTATTTTAATTTTTGTTTTTCTGATCATTAGATATCTTGATCTCTTTATAAATTTGCTGATAGTTTTTAAAATTCCTTTTAAGGAAAACTTTATATCCTTTGTATATTGGAGAATTACTTAATCTTATACATATCAACTCCGTATATAATTTGGACATCAACACTTTTTGATGATTCTTCTTATTTCTTTTCTGATTTTTGATGTTTTGGTTTTATTTGTACAAAGATTTTTGAATTTTATTATGCATATTTTCTATTTTGTTCTTCCATGTTGTGTTTGTTCATCCACATTTGTTAAAGCTGAAGCTTTCGTTCTTCTCTTAAATCTTTTTTTTTTTTTTATGGTGCAACATTTTCTATTTAGATCTTTATCTATTGAAATTTGTTGTGATATATGGTGTTGAGGAAATTAAAATTATGCTCTATTATTTAATGCTTGATTCTCCTCAGTAATTGACCATCTTCCCTTAAATGCAATTCAAATTGTCTTAGGCCTTCATCCCTTTAAAGTAACTCCAGGGACATAAACCTGTTTTGTTTTCTGTAGGCAAAAACTAGCTTAGGGTTGGAACCCCTTTCCAAAAAACAATTCTTCTTCCCTTGTCTCTCCTGGTGAAATTAGGGGTGGCTTAATTGCTCCTAAGGGGGTGACTAACCAGGTGGTCAGATTTAAGTGGTTCTGAATTTCTAGCCAAGATTATTAAAGGCAGTTGAGCCCCATAAAGCAATGAACATTCCTTAGCTATGGGGGTTGTGATCATCTGCACTTGAAGGCCACCCTACATTTTCTAGTTATAACCAATTCTGATCTTCCCAACTAGCCACCCTCTCCTTTCCTGCATCTCAGTATAAATTGTCTTTTACTTCTCATGAGGGTCCTTGGCTTTACTGAGGTGATCAGAGTGACCCACTTTGTTAACAGTGATACATCTTATTGTTAATAAATTGTTCTCTTGCTCAGAGAAAATGTACCTCAGTTCGCTTTTGTCTCAATTTTGCTCACTATAGTTTAAAATGATGATCTAAATCTATTTTTCCTCAAACTGTTTTTAGTTTTTATTCTTAATGGATAGAGTCCTTGGGGTTCTTGAATAGTAACTATTATGTATTTGTTTCTAGAAAGATTCCATTTAAGACAGTAAAATGAAATAAATATTTAAGACTTTGTATACCAACACAAATAGAACTTATAAATATAACTAACTACAAAACAGTCTTTTAGTTGAAGTAAGAGGTATCAATAATTGGAAAGATTCAGTATTCATGATTGGGTAATACCAATATAACAAAAGTAGTAGCTGTATCAATAAGACACCTAGGTGGCACAGTGGATAGATAGAGCACTGGGCTTGCAGTCAGGAAGACCTGAGTTCAGATATGGCCTCAGTCATTTACTAGCTGTGTGTGACCCTGAACAAGTCATTTAACCTCTTTTTGCCTATTTCTTCAATTGCAAAATTGGAATCATAATAGTACCTACCTCACAGGATTGTTTTGATAATCAAATGAGATGATAATTTAAAAGTGCCTGGCATATAGTAGGTACTATTATATAAATGTTAGCTGCTGCTACTGTTGTTATTTTTTAGGTATGGGAGCTCTATCCAATGTGAAAAATGGGAATTTGTCCATATAAACATTAGAGAGAATTGCTTGTGTGAGAAATACACTTGTGGGGAGCACAGGACTTCCCCAGGCAAGGTACTAGCCCTCAGGAAGATCCATGTGATAGACTTATTCTCAGAAAAGAACTCAGATTCTCCCCCCCCCCCAATACTGTGAGAACTGTGTTCACTTTAAACAGGGTACCACACTGTTGGTGAAGTCAGGAAAGTTCCTCTTTTATTTTAGTCAGTTATTCGGGTCCCTCCTGAGTAGAGGGTACATTTTGTTTAGACAAATGCCAGGCTTAACTGTCCTGCTTTCAGTTCGAATTTCCCATCTGCCTCCCGTTGACCCTCATTCTAGGGTTCACTTAATCCCACCCCTTGATTACATCTTCTCATTTCCACCCTCCCCCCTTCCCTTCTCATCTTCATTTTTCCTTGTACTTAAATCAAGGAAAGGCCGAAGATGCTTCTGGTCTCTTTTCCTCAGATTATCTGCATCAGATAGCATGAGAAAGAATTTTCCTCCATGATGAGGAGAATGGACCAAAGCTTGAGTTTGAAGGTTTGAACCCCGGATATTGACGACGAAAGTCCCATTATAATGGATCTAATCCTCATCCTTTGTGAATGAAGTCTGGCCTGACAGTCCTTTTTTTATACCAGAAAGGCCTTCTCAGAATAAGGAAAAGTAGTAGATATGCTGATTTTTCAGGCCCCAGCCTCCCCCCCCACCCTCTATGAGCAGCTTTTGTCTCTGATATTAGCCATCAATATGACTTCAAATCCGGTTTTTTATAATTTCTGTGGAAACAAAATTCAGTCAGTCATTCCTTACACTTGTGCCTCGGAAAGGAAGTGATTTGTTTTTAGCGGCAAAACTAAATAAGTTTCATGGGTGGAATTTAAACCTGAATCTCTTTTTAAGTTCAAGTTCAACACTAATCTGTAGATTTAGGTGCTATTGTAGTCAAACTACAAAAAAATACACTTCATAGAATTAAGCAGGATAATAAAATCATTTGGAGAAATAAAAGATGAAGAATACGGAGTATCAAGAGAAAAGTAAAGAAGAGGGGGCTATTGCATTGCCAAATTTTCAACTATATTTCAAAGCAGTAATTATCAAAACCATCTGATATTGGGTAAAATCTAATAGATAAAACATAGTTTATTTTTGTTATTAAATTCGTGGAATTAATTACACAGAAAATTTTTATTTTCCAATATGGTAATTAGGCATAAATACCAAGAAATTCCTATAAATCACTATAAGGATTGGCTTAACTAGGAAACCATTTGGTATGTCTTTAAAAAGACATTGGCTCTTCTCATCTGCTTAGTAGTGGCAAATGTTCTACTCATCTCAACTTGACTTTACTTAATATGAAATCTGTGATCTCTGAGGCTCAGATAAACTTGAGTACAGCCCTTGCCTTTTTTGGAAAAGAGCACATCACACTGCATAAACTGGAGAAAGAGCAAACTAATGAATTGGGTATGCAATTTTAAGAAACTAGAAGAACAAACTAAAAATCTCCAATTAAACACTAAATTGGAAATCCTAAAAATTAAAGTTGAATGAATACAATTGAGTGTAAATACAACCTATTGAATTAATAAATAAAAGTAGATTTTTTTTTTGAAAAGACAAAGTAGAAAATAATTGGTTAATTTGATGAAAAGAGAAGAAAACCAAATCAGTAGTATTAAAAATGGAAAAGGTGAATATACTATTAACAAAGATGAAATTGAAGGATACCACTAACGAAAATGAAATTAAAGTAATCATGAGTTATTTTGCCCAATTATATTTAAGCCAATAATTTTAGCAATTTAAGTGAAATTCAATATTTACAAAAATATAAACTGTCTAGATTAGCAAAAGAAATAGGATATCTAAATAGACCTATTTTAGAAAAAGAAATTGAACTGACCATAAATGATCTTCCTAAGAAAAAAATCACCAGAACCAGATGAATTTCCAAGTGAATTCTATCAGACATGTAAAGATCAACTAATTCTAATGTTAAATATGTTATTTGGAATAATAGCAAAGGAGGAATCTTACCAAACCTCTTTTATGAAACAGATATGATGCTGATACCTAAACAAGAAGAGTAAAAACAAGAGAAGGAAACTTATAGACCACTTTCACTAATGAATATGGATGCAAAAATCTTAAAGTACTGGCAAAGAGATTACAACTATCTGTTAACAAACATTATACCTTACACTCAAGTGGGATTTATACCAAGAATGCAACATGGTTTAAAAGAATGGTTTTATCAGTAGATGCAGGAAAAACTTTTGATAAAATACAATACCCATTTCTGTTAAAAACTTGAAAGTATTGGTATAAATGAATTTTTCCTTAAGTTGATTTTAAGAAAACATTTATCTGAAACCATCAGCTACCATTATTCATAATGAGGATAAGTTAGAAGTCCTTTCAGTAATACCTGGTGTAAAACAATTGGAAATCATAGCAATAATAGAAGGAATCAGAATAGGAAAGGGAGTAATAAGATTATCTCTTTTTGCAGAAGATATGATGATATACTTGAAAATTGCAGACTCAACTAAAAAATTTGATAGCATTTTACCCACGGTAGAACTTTCAAAATTGGAATCAATCCTCTCAGACCCTGCTGCTGTTTACATAATGTTCTTCTTCAGTATTGTTGTGTCTCAGGGAACAGAGAGGCCTGCTAAGAGGGAGAGAGACAGGGGAATGGCTAGTTAGTAGAGCAGTCAGAACACCCACAGTATTTATTAAGTTCCTCACCTTAAGTCTGTGGTACCCCAAAACAATTAGAATTGTAACATTGAAGATCATTGATTACATATTACTTAATAGATATAATAATGGGAAAGTTTGGAATACTTCAAGAATTATCAAAATGTGACACAGACATGTGAGCCCATGAAATGGTGCCAATAGACTTGTTCAAACCTCTAGGTTTTGGAGGCTTAGGAGTATTTGGAAATGTACTTTAGGAAATATTCATATATAATTTTATTTTGTTTGGTGTTATGTTTTTTGGAGTATTTGTCTTATTTTTGCTTTTTCTCTTTGGCTCTGGATAATGAATGGTTCTTTCATTGTTTTACAGAGTATTATAATTTCAAGTATTTCATCTGAGCTTGGAGAAGAAATTCACGCTTGGATGGTGGATTAACAAGAACATTGAAATTCAGGAGAAAAAAATTACAAACTATTGGATTTTCACCCTAGTCTGGCAGCTTTGCTGCTCACTTAAACACAGATGAATGAAGACCCCATTTGGAAAAACAGCAGGTCAACGATCCAGAGCTGATGCAGGTAGGACAACTTGTGTTTATGGTTTCTGAGTTACGTTGAGTGCTGTATATAATATACTTTATTTATGGCTAATCAGATTCTCAAAAGTCTTCAGTCTTAATGGAATAGTAGGTTTCAAATTACCTATTGAGATGTTACTACTCTTAAAGTAGTTGAATTTCAGAATGTCAGATATATAATCTTCCAAATATGATTCAACCAGTAATCATTGTTACCATGATGCTAGTGATAGAGTTTAGGTGGCCCTTGAAGTAGTCCATGGAGTATAGAATTGTGTCTTACTCTTTTACAGTCCCCTTGCATACTGCTATTCACATAGTAATTACTTAATATGTACTTGAATGAAGTAACCAAAGGTAGAGTGTCATTGTTGCTTTTGAGTAACAGAGAGAAAGAGAATATAGAAATGGAAAAAGAAGATGTACAGTGGGTTAGTATGGAATGAAAATAATTTAAATTATGTGACTCAGAAGTTTAGGAAGAAAACAAAGTGGAAATAATTAGCCCAAGATGATTGTTGTGGAGGAATATGTGTTTGTTTCTTTGCGTGGTAAATAACTATGGCCTCTTCTGGGGGAAGGACACAAAACATGCATGTACACATGCCAAATATTCTTGGTCTCTCTTTCCCATTATAGTGCCAACTCAATATTCACAGCACCAATGGCAACTATGAGTATGCCAGCATAATTCTGAATTGCAAATATAACTGACTCTCCATATAGAAGACCAAAGCAAAACATTTATTCAGACACCTGAATCCATCATAGCAAGAAAGAAGTTAATACACCATAGAACAGCAGGGAGACACACAATACCTAGCTGTCTCTTCTCCCTCAAAGTCTTACTGCTCTGACTCCCAGCTTCCTCTAGGCTCTGCTCCACTCCTTCAGTAAGTTCCTCCCACCACAGGCTCCATGTGATTACATGGCCCTATTAGGGGGCAGGAAAGATCTTCAAATTCCCATTACCATTATACCCATGTGCACACAGTAGTCATTTCCTTTGGGCTCTTTTCAGAGGTTCCTTGATTTGCCTTCTCTCATTGTTGAAGTCCCTCTTGTCACCTTTCAGTACCTGGCTACGTCCATATAAAATCCTAGGACTGGGTATAGCTGCTTCATTTGCGTTGTTATTTCCAAAATATCATTCAAAACCTAACAATTTATACAAATGTGATTCCGTTAAAACTGAAATGGGCCTTTTTAAGGAGGCACTCTTTCCTTCCCCTAAAGCAGCTAGGTAGTAGTGACAAATTGCAGTACAAGGGTATAAGGTCTTCTCAGCAAGGGCTGAGCACAACTAGACCTCTTCTGAGTTTTTCATTTTCTAAGGAAGGTAGAACATTTCTTTCTCTATCTGTTCCTGACTTCTTTCAGTGTCTTCAGACTGCTTTACAAGTAAGCTGAATTCTGAAGAGACTTAACCCCAAATAAACCTTGGAGGTTTAAATTTCCAGCCTAGAGTACTCAACAAAGCTAAAACAGTTTACCACAGTTACCTTCTGTCTATCCAAATAAAGTTTTTTAAGGATGTAGAACATATTTATCTTCTCTTTTTGTTGAATAATCACTGGCAATTTACTCTAATTTTCTAGGATTGGAAAGTGTTTCACATTAATAATCGCTAATCACTAGCATTTCTATAGTGCTTTAAGGTTTACAAAGCTCTTTACAAATATTTCATTTAATCCTTGTAATGAGGAAGTTGCTATTGTTATTCTCATTTTATAGGTGAAATAACTGAGGCTTAGAGAGATCAAATTGTTATATTTGGAAATTAAGGTAAATTTCGGCAATAAAGTTCTGAGCATGTTTATTTCATTGGTGAGACTAGCAAGCAATAAACAACAAAATGGGTCTTGGACTTCTCAGCAAGGCAAGACCATGAGGTGGGGCTTCACTTCATATGGTTTTAGGAAGGACAAGAGATCAAAGAACAGGAAGCATCACAGATGACAGGCAAACAGTGTGATTGGTGACAAAGTCTGAAGCATCATAGCCAACAAAAGCAGGCTAGCAGCAACCCCTCCTTCCATCCTGCTGTCAGGAAAGGTTGAGAGAGTCAGTATCTGCTGACTTCCTAGTGCCCACCTGCATTCTGAAGGTAAGGGTTTTTAGTAGGATAAAAGATCTTATTTGTGTGTGGGTATGCAAGGCTGTTTAGAGGTAACGTCTTTCTTTGAGTTAAGGTGATTTATAGACCAATTTTATTTATTTTATTTATTTTTTTGGAGGGCAATTGGGGTTAAGTAACTTGCCCAAGGTCACATGGCTAGGTTTTTGTTTGTGTGTGCATTAAGTGTCTGAGGCCGGATCCAAACTCAGGTCCTTCTGACACCAGGGCCGGCACTCTATTCACTGCGCCACCTATAGACCAATTTTAAACAAGCTCAAGAGGGAAAACTGAACTTCTGAATTTAAGTCAGAAGCAAAGAAACATGCCTCAGGGAGTTACTAAATAGAATCAGTTACAGAGTAGGATCAAATAGAAAAGATTTTCAGTGATTTACAGATTGAGGGTCCCATAGCTAATAAGTAATGTGGAATTTGAATTAAAGTATTCCTGACTTCAATTCTAACCCTATTTACTGCATCTCAGTAAGCAAATACCATTTCTAGGGACATCACCAAAAGGACCAGAGAAACATTAAAAGTAATCTCAAGGGCTCACCTTCCCACTCACTAGGAGCTCCCTATGTTCAAATCTTGTTGACAGTGCCAGTTGTTCTGGGCTGGTCCAGACCCAGACTTGTGATATTTCAGGTTTGATATTGAAACAAAATAAGATGCTAGTGTTCACTCCACTGTTACATATATAGATTTACTTGGCCTTAACAAGAGAAGGGTAATCAACGTGGATAAGTTGAGAACAGCTCAAATTAATTCAGTCACATAAAGCTCTCATCTTGATCCACTAGCCAAGTATCCGATGACCCTTCCAGTTCCTTGTGGATGTTTTATACTCAGGTGATGGGAAGTGATAACATCAGCAATCTGAGCCCTCAGTTCCCTGAGCCAACCAAGTCTCCAGGAATGACTCAAATATCTTTAAGGAAAAAGTAGATTAATCTGAATGGAGGGAGTGCTTAGGATATTTCTCCAAAGACAAGGGTGCATAAAGAACTCTTTATAAAAACACACATAAACAATAGAAAACAACATACAGAAAATTTTTTCAGCACAACAGTTTCCCCTTCTCTTAGCCTCTGGTCAGATTTTCTTTCCATTTTCCCTCTCTCCCCCCCAGTCTGTGATAGGACGGTTTCCAAGTCTGTAATGGTAAATGAAGGGGCTGTACTGGATGATCCCTGAAGAATCCTTCTTGAAGTTTATTAAGTTGATTTGCCACATTAGATCTTTTGGGGAAGCCTGTGAGATGAACTTTTAAATTGTGACAGTCTTAGCACTTCTCTTGCCAAAGTGCATCACATTTTTTTCTCTTACTTTGAGCAAAGTCACACTGTCGAGTGTATCAGTAGGTTTGACATTTGTGACTAGCCTTTTGAGTATAAACTGTTTTTATAAAAAAGTGCAATGTGCTGTATACTTGAATAATTGTCACAATTGGAATATATAGCACACTTCACTTTTTTTTTTGGTTAAGATTGGACTTCAGAGTGCTTTGGAATAGATTGGTTAAACTAAAGGCCCTCATGAACATGGGCAAAACTTTAAACCTTCAAGTGAAGAATTGGGAAATGTTTAACAAAATAAATAAAAATGCAACACAGATAATGCTAATTTGTGGTTTTTCTAAGCCAGTATACTCCCACAGGGATCCATTTCTTTTTTTCTTTTGACCACCTGTAGCAGCAAGCACCCTGGTATACCCAGAGTGGCTGCCAACACAAGTTCTTAGATCTACTTTTTTAAAGAAGCTTACTTTAATCAATCAAACACATATCATTTACCTAGTTCAGGGGGGAAAAGGTCAGCACCCCAAACTTCAGAGTATACAGACAGAAGTTACAAGACAGAGAAACAAACATCAAGCAGACAGGCTTCCAAACTGCCCAATCATTACATCAATACCAAATCACAGTTATCAGAGAGGGAAGCATCAACATCTGTGCTTTTCAAAGCGGGAGTGGGGGGTGGGGTGGGGGTGGGGAGGGTGGGGAGCGGCTCTCAATGGCTTCCCAGAGTCTCATCTGGTCAAATCAAACAACACTTCTCAAAGTGAGCCCCAAAGCAAAGCCTCACATCGGGGATTATATAGCTTTCTCCTGGCTCAGAGAATGTACCCTCTTGACCCACTGCCCAATCACACAGCACCAAGGTGTGGTCATTCCTGAAAACCAAGTCTCCTGCCACAGGCTCCATGTGACTACATTCAACCTATTAGGAGGCAGAGTATATTTTCCGATCATTGTTTGTACAGTTACAAAGTACATTATTATTTGTTCATCATGGATGCATTTGTGGGAGACAGGGTGACTTAAGTGAATTTGCCCCACTGGGAAAAATCTCTTGCTGGTGGTGGGACAAAAAGGTTTGAGTGCTCCAGGGTGTTTTTATTCAGGTCCTTGAAAGAAAATTATTCCTGCTCCAGGAAAAATGGCACATTTAGTGAAAAGATAAGCAAGATGATGAAGCAATAAAGTCTTATTTTACATATTTAACAAATAGATTAACCAGACTTGAGCCCTATGTTTTAATACATTGAAGTAAAACAAATCCAACATTTTAAATTCAAACTCATGTACTCTATCCTTTAGATTTTTTTCACTTTCTACATATGACAACATGCTTCCAAATATTAAATTAGGTATGTTGCAGGAGTATGCTTATTTCCAAATACCACTTAAGCCTTCTCTTCCTTCTGATCAGAGAAGGTTCTCAGAGTCTCCTAAGCCCATCTAAGGGCCCAGGGGCAGGGAAGATCTTTAAATTTGCATTTCCATTACACCACCACTGTTCTAGAGTACATATTCTTTCCATATATTGATAACATGTCTTTTTGGTAAAAATGGAGACAGCCTCAGAAGAGGAGGTCTTGGGAGACCAAGATTTGGCTACTGGCTATTTGTTGTAATAGTGAGAGTGTTGGCTCTGAAGTCAGAAGACTCAGATTCGAACATTAACTTTTCTGTCTAATACCAGCTCTCTGTGTGACCTTAGACAAATAACTTCCTCTCCCTTAGCCTTTATATCTTCATAGAATGTAAACTCCTTTTTAGTAGTGACACATGGTTCTCAGTGTATCACTTTGGGTTCTCCTGACACAGAATTATAGAGATAGAATTTCAGAGTTCGAATTTCAGAGTATTGGCTACCTATATCTTCAACCTATATCTCAAGAGAGGGTCTCTTTTCTGTAGCATGTAGTCATCATTACTTTGCCTGAGGGAGTTTGTTGGACCAGAACTAAGATTTGTTACCAGATAATGAAACCTCCATACCTTTAGATGTCACTCATTCATTATACTTGCTATACAAATTATAATAGCTTTATGACTTGCTTCCATTCCATCAATTACTGTCAGAAATGGAATTTTATCTTAGTTGGTATATGTTATCTCTCTATTATGTCATATGGGCGCTCTCTTAAAATCTTTTTTCTTATGTCAATTTAAACTTGGCTCTTTGCAATCTCCATCAATCCTAGTTCTGCCTTCTAGGTCTGAGCAAAAAACAAAAACAAAACCCCAAAACAAAAAGAAAACCTGAGAATTAAGAGATAGTTATCATGTATTAATTTCTTCTGCATAGGAAGCATGCCTGTTTCCTTCAGCTCATACTTGTATGGCACTAACTAGTGACTCTTCACCATCTTGATTACCCTTTTCTAGATACTATTTAGCTTATCAATTCTTCTGGATTTTGTTGGAGAAGGAACCAGAAAGGGACAGGAGGCTAAGGGACAAGTGTATATGGAAATGATTTGAAGGGTTTTAGAAGAAAACTAGAGGTTGAATTTTGGACAGAAAATTTAGGAGGAATTGATGATAAGCTGAAGAAGTGAAATAATGTTCTGAAGAAGGGTTAGCACCTGAGCTGAAAGAGAGGAACAGGGAAGTAGGAGAAGGCAGAGAGCCTGGACCATAGCTAGAAACTATAAGTAATAGGAGCAGAAAGATTGGGGGTGCAATGGTCAAGAGTTAGAACTGAGGGGAAGAATAACAAGAAAGCTGAGTACTGGAGGAGGAGCCATCCAGGTCAGAGCTGAAAGGAGAGGAGGAGGAGGAGGAGTTAGTAGGTGCTAAGATGAGATAAGAACTTAGTGTAAGACTAGAAAAAGGAAGATGGGTGTGTAAGTCTAGGAGACTAGTCCTAAAGAGGTAGAAAAGATAAGATAACTCAGGCGCTAAATTTCAGCTTAATTCTAAGCATCTACGTATTCTAGGCAATGGGCTGAGGGGAGAGAGAAAAATACAATGTTGAAAATCATCCCATAACCTTCAGGAGCTTACTTTTTTTAAAGGCACTTTAATTTTATTTATTTATTTATTGGCTTTTTGGAGGGGGAAGGTAGGGCAGTTGGGGTTAAGTGACTTGCCCAAGGTCACAAGGCTAGTTTTGTGTTAAGTGTCTGAGGCCGCATTTGAACTCAGGTCCTCCTGACTCCAGATGCTCTATTCACTGCGCCACCCAGCTGCCCCCAGGAGCTTACTTTCAGAAGATACCAAAAGAATCTTGACATAGAGGTTCTCCTGGGAAACTGATAAGAAAAGCCAGAACTAAAGAGCTTACTTTACTAAGTGCATTAGGGACATTATCGATAAGGTTGCATTAATTTGCCATAATGGTCTTCTAGTACTTGTGAGAAGTAGGTGTTCTTCTCCTTCTCACATTGACACCCCCCCCCCAGGGGTCAGGCTGGGCTGACATAATTTGTGTGCATATACACATAGAAAAGGTTCTCACCACTTTTACATGTGTTTCATTTGAGCCTCATAAAACCGTTTGAGGAAGGTACCATATATAGTATTTCCATTTAACATATGTGGAAACTGAAGTTCAGAGAGGTTCCTTGTGGTTGCACAGATGGGATTGGAACCCAGGTCTTAAGGATTTCCAAGTCCATCAGTGTCTCCACCGAGCACCATATTTAGTATGTAGTTGACACTATGTGCCATGATTTGTAGTAGTAGTAGTAGTTGAGATCCCTTTGTCCAGAAGTATTTAGAAGCCCTAGAAAGAGAGGAGGAATTGAATTGTGGGGATTATCTAGAGATTAGGTTTGTAGGTTGTGAATATCAAAAGGTCAAGCAAAGTTACCAGGGATTCTTGGAAATAATTAAGTTAGGGAAATGTTGTATATTTGTTTTTTTCAAAGTTATTTCATGAATCTACATATCAACTAAATACATGTTTTTTTATTGTGTATATTGAGAAGCATTTTTCTGAATATATCTGGAAAGTGAACTTTTTTTGCCTTTTGTACCTTTCTTAAGTTGAAGTGCAGTTACAACTGTTAAAATAATTATAATGAATACTATATATTTGTGTTCTTTATGGGATGGTAGTACCAAAGGAAAATAACTCTTTAAGGCATTTAGGGAAACCATTCAAAGAGAACTAAGACATTTAAAGCTGGTGGCAGAATCATTTAGTTTTGTCACACTACTAGACCTAAGTAGTTTTTTCTTTGTAGTGTGCCCTGGAATCTTAGAAACCTATCATTGGGCTTTTCTGTTATTTAGTTTCTTCATCTGTAAAATAAATTATCATTTGATTTACCTTGGAGCAACAGAAGATGTTTCTCCATAGTCAGATGGGCAAGCATTTTATGCAGTTGGTGACTATTATTTGTTAAATCTTTTTAAATGAAATGTTCTAATTTCCTGGATGTTAAAATGTGTGGGGTTTTTTTTTTGTTTTGGGTTTTTTTTTTTTTTTGCCTTTTGGAAAAGGGGTAATGCAGGGGTTAAGTGATTTGTCCAAGGTCACACAGTTAGTAAGTGTTAAGTGTCTGAGGGCACATTTGAACTCAGGGCGTCATGATTCCAGGGCCAGTGCTCTATTCACTGCGCCACCTAGCTGCCTCCTAAAATGTGTATTATTAACATAAGTGAGAGAAATGATTAGTAATAACTAATGATTTGGGAGATTCAGAGTTCCTTTTCTCATTAAAGGACGTTAGTCTCTGAAGATTGAATTAACCTTCTTTCTATCCAACCCCACCCAACCTTATTGGGAATGTCTAGTCTAAGGTTAATTATATTCAGTCAAGATTGGGTGGGGACAGACCCTTTTATCTAAATTGCCCTAGACTGGGGGTGGTCTGTGTTTAGAGATAGTCTCTCTGTTCTAGGGTGACATGATATCATTCTTAGCCCCAACATTGGAGTGTTACCCCCACACCTCTCTGATTGTTAGCCAGTTGCCATCCTTTTTAATACTCTTCTTCCAAAAGAACATATAAGCCTTGAGCCACAGCCAGGATTGTCTTTGGTCCAAAAGAGAGATGTCTATATGACACAACCATCCTTTTATAATGCTGGCACATTATTAATAAAATAATTAAAATACCCAGAAATTATGTCTCTTGAACCTTTTAAAATGCCATACTTTCAAACTAGGTTTGTTTGTTGTTGTTTTTTTAAACAAAATCTGCTTTCACTTCATATTTTAGGAGACCATTTAGGGGTATTAATAAGTGTCGACTTGTCTCAGGATGTTAACTTTATTTTAGACTTTAAAGAGTCAACAATCGGGGACGGCTAGTTGGCACAGTGAGTAGAGAGCCGGTCCTGGAGTCAGAAGGACCTGAGTTCGGATCAGGCCTCAGACACTTAACACACGCAAACAAAAACCTAGCCGTGTGACCTTGGGCAAGTTACTTAACCCCAATTGCCCTCCAAAAAGCAAAAAAAAAAAAAAAAAAAAGAGTCAACAAACAGGCCTTTTATATAAAATTCTATCACAAAAAGTTTTAGCAACCAGGAGTCATGGGACCTGGAACCTGGGTTTGAAGATTGAATAAGTGACCCTTAAATACTCAGAACTTAAGTTTATTCATCTGTAAAACAGCACGATCATTAGTAACATCCTCCAAGCCACCCTCTCTGTATGAAACCTTTCCTAATTTGCTCTCCTACCCCATATATAATAATAATTTTATATATACATATATATGTGCATGTGCATATTATTTATATGTTCGTGCTTGTATAATGTCTCCCTCAACAGAATGTGATTTCTTAGGAGGGCAGAGATTTTTTTTTTCTTTCAGTTTTTTATCATAGTTTCCCTAGAGTTTTTCTGCAGTGCCTGGCACATAGTAGATACTTCATTGCTTATTGATGTTGGACAAAATTCTACTTTCCCCTTCCCTTCACTGATTTGTAAAACAGAGAACACACACTTTCCCCTTCCCTTCTTTGATTTGTAAAATAGAGAACTCCACCTTCCCCTCCCTTAATTGATCTGTAAACAAGCATGACCTCCACCCCCTTCCTTTCCCTTGATTTGATCTGTGGGCAGAAGTCCCAGCCTAGAGTTTCCCGCTGGCGGGGAAATTCAAATGTATACTGACCAATCATTGATAGTAGTTTCAAATGTACACTGACCAATCACTGTAGTTTCAGCTTTTGTAACCTGGCTATGGAACCTCTATAAAAGCGCCACAATGTCTGTGCCAAAGCACTGTCTGATTTGGGCATGTACCCTGACAGTCCCGCGGTAGTAGTAAAATCCACTTTTTAAACTTAATCTTGGGGATCTTCTGTCTTGCTTTTATTGGGGTACAACATTGATAGATATGAGGAAAGTCTTTTTCAGACTTAAAGGTGCTGTTATTTACATGTGAGTTGTTACTCTTCACATAATTTCCCTTTGCTGTCTGTAGTAACACTGACTTAGAAGCTCTTTAAACATTTAGTATAATCACATGACAAATTACAAAGCAAGTCAATTTCATTTTGATGCCTTCGGTTAAACAAGCATCTGTTAATAATGTTGTGCCTAGGATTGTGCTAGATGGTTGGAATACAAAGGGAAAATGAAATAATTCCTGTCTGAAGCAGATTATATGGGTTTAGGCAGAGTGATAGGGCATGCTGAGAACAACATGTGCCTAAGATAAGTAAATACAAAACTTATACAAAATAATTTACAAATAAAGGTGTAACATGAAAGGTAGCTTCTTAACAATAGAGTTAATTAAAGGTTCTAGAAGGCACACTGGAAGGGTAGGGGATTATGATAGGGACACCAGATGGGTAGGTATGAGGGAGCAGGAAGTAAGGGTCAGAGAAGTGAGCTCAGCATACTCCTCAGAAGTAAGTACAAGTCTAATAAAGTTGTAGGGTAGTACCTTGTGAGCTAAAATAGCATTGATATTTTCTTTTGATTACCTATCCCTTAGATGGAACCCTTTCATATTATAACTTTTTCTGCAAATTAATTCTGTATACATTTTGTATTTACTTAGAGATAGCACCTGTTGTTCCCTCCATGCCCTTCCCTGCTGCTCCACCTACCCCCTTATAAGCTGCTTTTGGACAGGAATTCAGAAGTTAGTCATTCCTTAATTAGCTCCTCCTTAGTAACCCTCTCATTTGGACCCTCCTAACTTCTCCCCTACTGCCATATTCCTTATTTTCATTCTTTGAACCCAACTCCCAATGCCAGTGTGCCATTCTAAAGCTACTGACCCTGTCCTCTCTCATGGCTGGAACATTTGTTTTGATGAGGTATGGGCTCTGGGAGCCCCTTAGACCTCTCCTTGAGTCCTTGAGTTATAGACCAATGATACTGGCCTTTTTGTTCTATGAACAAGTCATTCCATCTTCAGATTCCAGGCATTTTCACTGACTTTCTTCCATACCTGGAACGCTCTTTTCATCATTTCTTCTTGGCCTTTCTAGATCTCCCTTAATGCTTTTGTTGATTATTTCCAATTTATCTTGTATATAGTTTGCTTGCGTATTATCTCTTTGTTACAATTTTTAGCCTTTCTTTGTATCTCTTTGTATTGAGCACAGTATCTGGCACAGTGGTAAGTACATATAGAACTCTCCTTTGTGACAAGCTGTAATAAATGAGCAGGAACATTTGCAGAAGAGACTGACAAGGCATACTGCAGTTTCTTCTTCTCGTAATCCCTCCCTCTCTGGTGTGACATTAGAGGGATATCCCATTATTTTTTCTTTGGCATCTTCATTGATCTTCCCCCTCCCACTAATTCAGTTTGCTTTAATGATCTATTTATTTCATCATCCATCATCAATTCATGCATATATTATTTCAGTTCTCTGAATTCTTAAGGCCCTCATTCTTAGCACAACAATATTATATTCTTTTCATATAGTATTTTCAGCTGTTTCCTCTATTTATAGTTCACTGCTAACCACAAATGGTGCTAGCACAAATATTCTGGTAAATATTTTATCTTCTGATATGTGCCCTTAGTGGCTTTACTAGATCAAAGGAGTGAGTTGAATTCTTGCATATTTCCAAATTGAAATTCAGAATTGTCATACATCACGATTCTGATTTCATTGTACTTTTCATCCCACAGCCTCCCTGTTGACTAGTACCACTTACTCCCCGCCCTCTACATTTACCCTTTTGAGTAGAATAAAATCAGACCTCAGTTTTCTAAAATTTGAATTTCTCCTATTTAGTCATTTGTATTGTGTTTTCATGTGATCATTCTTTGCATCTTTAGAAAATTCTTGTTCATGTCTGTTGATCAAGGTTCTATTGAAGTTCTTGATTCTTGGAGTTAGCTATTTCTGTGTCAATTTCCTCCCCAGTGTATTTGGGGTATCACCTTTAATTGGTGGTGGTAATGTTGAGGTTTAGGGGTACTCAAGGCTGGGTCCTGAATTTGACTTCAGTCTTCTCTCAGCCAAAGTAAAACAAAGTTTATTGAAGATTCTCCATAATGGGTAGATTCTTCAGGAGCTGAAGCCTAAGTATCTGTGAAGCTTGTATTGGACAAGTGGGCCAGAATAATCTGACATAGAGTGAGTCTGCACTAGATTAATCTCAAGCACCTTCATGGAGGCAAGATGGATCTTATATACAGAAAGATTGTGGGAGAATTTAGGGGTGATCTAGAGAAGTTTGGGGATGGTCTTGAGGAGGAGTCTAAAGAGGATCTTTGATAGAACTGAGGTCAGACTCCAGGAATGGGATTAAGGGTGGGAAATAGCTAAAGGCTACCTGGAGATGACAGACAATGGAGGACTGGGCTAGTTTAAGAGTAAGATTTGGGTATAGACATTTTGATAGGATCCCGGGGTGGGAAGTAGCTGGATAATGGAGGGCTAGTCTAGGTTACCAGTTAGAGATTTGTAAGGCTTATAGCCTCAGGCAAATGTTTTCATCTAGTGGGAAGATTCAGTCAGAGCTCTGGGGGTTTCCCAGAGCCTGTACCCCACCAGTACTTGAGTACTTGAAACTTTTCCCATTCTAACATTTTTCTTCTAATTTTGCATTCATTGGTTTTATTTGTGCGCAACCTTATATTTTGTAGTCCTGTCATCTATTTTATCTTTTAAGATGTTTTCTAGACATGGTTGGGAATGGTACATAAGCTTGTTCTAATTTTTAAGATGGAACAGCGTTTATATTCAGGTGTCAAATACATTTTGAACCTATTTTGGGCATCCTGGTTAGATAGATATCAATCTAAACTTCATTTCTACAAAACTGCTTTCTAGTTTCCCTTGCAGTTCTTCTGCAAATCCTTTTGCCAGAAATTTCTTCTAGCAATTTATAGTCTTGATTTTATTAAATGCTGATTGGATTGCTGTTTTTGATTGCTTCTAATGCTTTTTTATCTAGTTCTGCTTCTAAAGGCTACCACTTTATATTATAATTTGAAGCCTTAAAATACTAAAATAACCATCTTAGGCAGTATTTTCCCCTCCTTAATTCCTTTGAGATTCAAGACTTTTGTTTTTTACTAATGAATTTATTTATTTATTTGCCTACTTCTTTTTTTTTTAAACAAATGCTTTATTAACTTATGTTTTACATCATTCATTTCCACCAGATTTTGAGTTACAATCATTTTCCTCCTGTTATTCCCCTACCCAACCTCCCAGAATAGCAGTCCCACAAGATATCGCTTCCTCCAGTCTGCTCTCTCCCATACCTTCTCCCATACCCCCTTCGACTTTTCCATTAGAGGAAGGTGAATCTTTGTGTCCCAATGCCTGCACAACTTATCTCCCAATTATAAGCAAAAGAGTATTAATAATAGTCTTTATATATATTTGAAACATTTAATGTTAAGGCCTCGAATTTCAGATCCATTTCCTTCCTCCCTTGTCACCCAATCCCTCTGGGGAGATAAGTATATGTTGTACATGTCTAGCTATGCAAAACATTATCATAGTAGATATATTGTACAAGGCTGCTTATAATTCCCTCCCACTCATCCCACCCCCCACCTGGTCCATTCCCTACATGATCCTGTCCCTCTTCTATAGTGGGTACTTCCAACCTCCCCTCCCCCCAAGGATGCCCTCCCATCCATCATCCCTCCTCTCATCCCCCTTCCCCCTATTCTGCTGCAGGTTGAGATATCCCATTTAGTATGTATGTCATTCTCTCCCTGAACCAAATTCAATGAGAATGTGGTTTTGCCTTTTTTGCCTTCCTATTCTCCCCCTCCCTTGCAGCCACTTCCCCTTGCTTCTTCTACATGAGATAGTTTACCCTACCCTGTCTCTCCCCACCTCTTCTTGCCACTTTCCTCTCTCACCTCATAATTTCATTTCTTGAGGATTCTTCCTTCCCAACAAATTCAACCTATGCCCTCTATCCATATATAACTGTAACCATATACACACACTCACATATGTATTCATATGACCACACCCCCTTCTTCCATTATTTTCATAGTGAGAAAGATATCATCAGTCACAGTTATTGCTTTTCCATATAGGTATGTAAATAGTTCAACTTTGATAAGTTCCTTTTGATTTCTTTTCCCTGATTACCTTCTCAGGCATCTCTTGCTTCTTGTGTCTGAATGTCAAATTTTCTATTCAATTCTGGTTTTTTCCTCAAGAATGCTTGAAAGTCCTCTATTCCACTGAATGACCATATTTTCCCCTGAAACAAAATACTCAGTTTTGCTGGGTAGGTGACCCTTGGGTTCATTCCCAGTTCTTTTGCCCTCTGGAATATCATATTCCATGCCCTTCGATCCCTCAGTGTAGAAGCTGCCAGGTCCTATGCTATTCTGATTGTGTTTCCACAATATTGAAATTGTTTCTTCCTGGCTGCTTGTAGTATTTTCTCCTTGATCTGGGGATTCTGGAACCTGGCTATAATATTCCTGGGAGTTTTCTTTTTGGGATCTTTTTCAGGAGGTGATCTGTGGATTCTTTCAACCTCTATTTTGCCCTCTGGATCTAAAACATCAGGGCAATTTTCCTTGAGAATTTCTTGAAGGGTGATTTCTAGGTTCTTTCTTTGATCTTGGCTTTCAGGTAGTCCAATAATTTTTAAATTGTCTCTCCTGAATCTATTTTCCAGGTCAGTGGTTTTTCCCATGAGATATTTCACATGGCCTTCTACTCCTTCATTTGTTTGGATTTGCTTAATAGCATCTTGATTTCTCATAAAGTCATTAGCTTCCATTTGCTCCAGTCTAACTCTGAAGGAATGAATCTCCTCAGTGAACTTTTGAGATTCTTTTTCCATCTGGCAAATTCGACTTTTTAAGGCATTCTTCTCCTCATTGCCCTTTTGGGCCTCCTTTGCCATTTGAGTTAGTCTATTTTTTAAGGTGTTGTTTTCCTCAGTCAGGCTATTGACCCTCATTTCATACTTTTCCTGCATCCTTCTCATTTCTCTTTCCAGTTTTTCCTCCACTTCTCTTATTTGATTTTTAAAGTCCTTCTTAAGGTCCTCTATGGCCTGCAACCCGCTCATGTTTTCCCTGGGGCTTTTGGAGCAGGACTTCTGACCTCACAGTCCTTTTCCTGCTCTATGCCCCCAAAATAGGAGTCTAGGGTTGCATTTTTCTGTTTCCTTTGCCTTGGCATGTTGCCACTTAATTACTTGACTTTTGGGCTTGTTGCCACACTATGGCTTTAATGCCAGATAGAGGAATTTTCGTCCCAAACGTGTGGGGGGCAACTTCCGTTTCTGGCAAGCTGTAAACCCACCTACGACTTCCACCCCAGACCACAATCCAGATCCAGGGAGGCCAAAGCAAGAGCGATCACCCCCCAAGACTGATCGCTGGATCTCCCTACAATTTGCAGGCCAGGAGCTGGAGCTGCCTCTGAAAACTACAAAATGGCATGTCTCCTCAGTGGCTTCTAGCCCCCAGGGGAGGAAGCCGATGCATTCCCCAAATACTGGTCCGAAAGTCCATAGGACACCAACCTCTCCCTTTGTCCTAGGTGTGTCCATGTTGATAATTCTGGAGTCGCCACAGCTGCTGGTGCTCTGGGGTCTCTCGTCTCTCCAGCCGGCTGTTGGCCCCGCCTCCCTGGGGCTAAAACCTCGGCCCTCGCGGACCTGGGCGCGGCTCAGCTGGGCTCGGCTCCCGAGCTCTGCACTGCAGGCTCCCAGACCGCCGAGCCGGTCCTTCCCACAGGGCCATCCAGTGGGAGGTTAGCTTCTCTGTCTTGTTCTGTGGGTGCTGGGCCTCCAGAAGTTGTTCAGAGTCCCCTTTTACATAGTTTGGGGGGAATCTATTTGCCTACTTCTAAAACATGTCCAGATTTAACTTGCTATAGCATTAAACCCACAAATTAAATAGTGTGGTTATTTTGTATGTCTTAGTGGGTTAACTTCCAGACATTTTCTGTGTTCTGTAGTTTATTTCTGTATCTTGAATGGAATGTTTTCCCCTAATTCTTTGTTACTTCTTTAAGAAGTGATATTATGGTATCTTGTTTTGCTGCCTGGAAATTTAGTGGAATATAATCAGTAGCTGTGGGGAAATTCCCTGATCTTATTTTACTAAGACCTTGGCCTTCCTGGAACTATTGACTATGGCCAGAGGGAACTAGAAAGGTGGGGGTGTGGCTAACAGCTTGTACCTTAGAGGTCACCCCTGGTCACAAGTATCTTCAGTACCAAGTCTGTAATCTGCATATATGGAGGGAATATAGGGAAAGTAAGTGAGGAATTTGACTAACCCTAAGTCTACCAGGAAGACTTAGAACCTCACTCCAACTTCTGTATCAGGAGTTCTTAGTGTTCCTAGTGTTCCTAGTGAGCACCACACTTGCTTCCTTTTCCAGAAGCATAATAAACACCTTTTTCTGCTCACTCAGTTTCAGAGTTCTTACAGTAAGAAAGGGTTTGCTATTTTTCCTAAGGGCCCCAAGGGAAGTAGTGGAGAGCAAGAAGCTTGTCTGGGCTAACTCCCTAACCCCACCTGGGAAGTCCTTTGATCCCCATAGCCCTGTTGAAGGGTATCTCACCTGGATCTTCCTAAGGGCCCCCAGGGAAGCAATGGATAGTGGATGCTTTTCCAGGCTAACTCCCTGACCCTGCATGGGAAGTCCTGTGACCCCCACAAGCATGTTTTCTTTAACTACTGTAGAAATGGTGATGTTTGGAGATATATTATTTTGTAGTCTTAAGTTAGTTTCTTTCCTCCCTTCCCTCCTTTCATTTCTTTTCTTCCCAGAACCTTCAGCTCAGTTCACTCTAAAGCTCATACATTGGACCACAACAGGTCCCTTTCCAAGCTTCACTTAATGGCTGTATTTTGGGCCCTCCTGGCTTAGAGTGAATGTCAGATGTCAGTGGCAACTGTTTCTCTTTGGAACCCAGAGCCTGAGGATCTCACCCTCCCAACTTGGTTTTGTTTTGTTTTGTTTTTCTTTTTCTAATTAAAGGGGCCGTCCCTTGACTCACTTCTTAAAGATACCTATTCACTGGATGGGCATTACCTCACTCTAAAAGAGTACCTGCAAAGGCCTTGGCCTAAAAGGGCCAGGGTCTCCCATTGCATACTGGGTCATCTCCAATCATCCTGATGAATATGACCTTGCATAGCCCTCCTCACTCACATCGAAGTCAACTACAAGTCATGTCATCATTTCCCTGATGCCAGGATCCTCTTCAAAAATGGAGGACAGACATAACCATGAGTCAGTCTAATGAATGAAAATACAACCTAAACTTATTTATTCATTCAGTGAAAATTAATTTAATTATTTCTAATTTTATTGATATGAGCCTAAATATTTGTTTTTCTTTTATTTCTGTAAAGAATATTTTGTTTGTATACCAGTCAAAATGCCAGAGAATTACTTTACGAAATTAGAAAAAATAATTTGTAATTCATGTGGATGTTGAAAAGGTAAAGGATCTAATGGTAATATAACAATGGTAATGAAATTTTCAAGAAATAAGAAGGAAGGGGATCTCACATTTTATTCTAAGCAGTAATTCCCAAAGCAGTGTAGTATTCTTTTAAAAATAAAGAGATTGGTAAGTAGAACAGATTGACTATATAACATGCAGAAGTAAATCTGTTCAGTACTCTCCTATTCAGTAAACATAAACATCCCAGATTCTGGTATAAGAGCTTACTACATGATAAAAACAACTGGGGAAAATTAGAAAACAGAAGAAATTAGATTTCGACCAATACTTTATACTTTATACCAAGATAAGCTTATTCTTTATAAGAATAAGGTCCATAGGGCAGCTAGGTGGCATAGTGAATTGAGCACTGGCCCTGGAAATGATCTCATTTGATATTCACTAAGCTCTGGGAAGGCTAAGGGCTATCATCCTCACCCCCATTTTGCTCTTGAGGTAACTGAAGCCCGTAGAGAAGTTACATGACTTGTTCAAAGTCACACGACTAGAAGGTGTCTGAGGAATAGATTTGAGCTTGTGTTCGGGAATCCAAACCTGTACTCTGTCTTTTATGTCTCCTAGCAGCTTACGTGGAAAGACTTGGGAACTTGATGCCAAACGCAGTGGGCAGGGTCTAAAGGACAATTTATAACTATCAGTATTATAAAAACTAATAGTTTTGAAGATGTTATAATTATAAACTGATAGTAAAAATTGTCCAGGGATTTGTTGATAGGTACTGCTGCCAGTCACACTGTTAATTCGTAGATAGACATACAAACTAGTTTATTATATGCTCGGAGCACAGACTCATGATATATTTCTACAAGATTCTAGAGGTCTCAGTTACCTGGAATGGATACTACAATGTAATTTTGCAAAAGGGCAAGGTAAAGATTTATATACATCAAACAACAGATAATAGAAGGGAGTGATCTACATCAGGTAAAGTGATGAACTAGTTAGCAAACTCTAGGCATATCTCGGGAATTTTCACACTAACCACTAATGTTGAGCTACAGCTACGTTTTTTACATGTTCATTTTAAGTGAATAGCAATAATACAATTGAACCAAAAGTTCTCTTATCATTAACTAGTTAAGCAACTGAGCTCGTTTGATGTTTCAACTAAACTGAAATTCTCTTATCACAAAACTGATGAAGGATGAAAGGAGCAAAAACGAGAATAATTTATATAGTAACAACAATGTAAAGACAAACAACTTTGAAAACTATATCCTATTATCATTATAGTAACTGTCCTTGAATCCAGAAGACCAATGATAAAATGTAAAATCCACCTCCTTTTATAAAGGTGACAGATTCAGTGTGGAGATCTCTCTGTCTCTCTCTCTCTCTCTCTCTCTCTCTCTCTCTCTCTCTCTCTGTCTCTCTCTCTCTCTGTCTCTCTCTCTCTGTCTCTCTCTCTGTCTCTCTCTGTCTCTTTCTCACACACACACACACAATTTTTTCCTTTTCTCTTTTTCTGCAGTGGGGAAAGAAAATAGATTTTTATAAAAACAAAACAAATTTTATAGTGGTGGCAGAGTGCTACAGATGTAGAATAGAGTGTACACTTTCAGAAGATGTTACTGTGTTTACTGGTTTTACTTTGTTATGGGAGTTTTACTTTTTGTTACGTATTTGTAATGTAGACGTAGAGCAAACAGATCTGTAAAACCTTTATTAATGTTTTCTGTGATACTCTCCACAAGTAGAGATTATTTTGTCTGTAATGCTTTTTATTTAATCTTTTATTGCTAGGACCACTATGCTGTTTATAGTGGGGAAACTCCTAACATTTCTCCATTCCTTGAAATTCTATATCTTGATTTTAAATATATGCTTTTGATGAGTATTGTCAAAGGACCTATTTTTTTCTTTAGGAATTTCAGTATAAATGAGTGCTGTGTTTTGTCAAAGGCTTTCCCAAGAGATATTTACATATTAAAAGAGTAACTTACTATTAACAGTTTTTCAGTTTATTTAATGTTTCAAAGTACTTGACTCACAAAAACAGAACTAAAAAGGGGGAAGAGACCTTAAATTCTATCTAGTCTAATCTGAGCCCAAACAAGAATCTTATCCTCAGCATTTGTTAGTGACCCAGCTAGTAGCTAAACAATCTTTGCTTAAAGATTTTCAATGAGGGAGAACCTATTTTTTGACTGAGTTACTATTCTTGCAGTCTGTAATGCAGCCTATTACACTTTAGAGTAGTTCTAGTTATGGTGCAATGGGTAGAGTGCTGGGCCTAGAGTCATGAACCATCTTCCTGTGGTAAAATCTGACCTCAGATTATTACTAGGTGCATGATGTCACTTAACCCTGGTTGTCTCTGTTTCCTCATCTGAAAAATTAACTGGAAAAGGAAATGACAAACTACTTAAGTATCTCTACCAAGAAGACCCCAAATGAAATTACAAAGAATTGGACATGATTCAACAAGAACAGCAAAAAACCAAAAATCTAGCATTGATTTGTATTTTCTACTTTTTTGGGGTACATTACTATTTTGTGTAGCTCGAAAACAGCATCTGTGCCATAACTAGGCATTTAGTAAAGGTGGGAATAATTTACTAATGCTGTTAGTAGATACTGATGGCCTTCCTAAGCAAAATAGGCTTTGATGATGGGTCTGGCCACATATTCAGATATTGTCTGTTGTTTGACCACTAAGCTCTTGTTGGGAGAGGCTGGAACTGCTGTGCAGTGAAGGATCCTGTGTTTGTCAAGGCAATAACTCATACTAATGAATATTGAAGTAATTAAAGGATAAATCTTTATTAATTGAGTATATTTAAAAAGCAAACCACTATCTGAAACATGCTGACGATTCAGAGGTGAGATTATAGCAGTATTTGATATGATAGCAGTGAGATTTTAGGAAGACTAGACCAGATTGGAAAGTGTACCCTATACATAGAGTGGGTTCTTAATATTAGTTGATGAAATCACTTGATGACTTTTTAAAAACATAAACGCAGTTTGAGATATCAGAAAATATCTAATTAAAATCTAATTTTGACCTGCCTATAATATTTGTAAATATGCCTTTTTTAATGCCAATAAATTTTTTCATAGTTTTTTTTTTTTTTAGTTTTGCTTATTGTTTAAACATGAAAATAGAGGACTTGTGTATAAATATAAACATGATTTATTGCAGAGGCAGCATGGTGAAGTGCTAAGAGTCAGAAAAGCTGGGGTTGATTAGCAGCTTTAACATGTGCATAACAGTTCTAGACAGATCACTGAACTCTCTGAACTTCATTTCCTTCACTTTTAAAATGAAAGATAACCATCTTTGTGCAGCGTTTCTCACAGAGGAGTTATCGAGGTGGCACAGTAGCTAGAGCCCTGGATCAAATCTGGCCTCATCCATTTTATTACCTATGTGACCAATGGAGAATAATTCAGTCTCCCCACCTCAGTTTCCTCATCTATAAAATGGGGATAAAAAATAGCACAAACTCCCAGGGTTGATGGGAAGATCAAATGAGTAATATTTATAGAATGCTTAGCATATTTCTTTGCACAGAGTAGACACTTAATAAATGCTTGTTCCCTCTGTCTTGGGGTTTTTGCCGATAGCACTTAAAAACTCTTTACAAATAGATTTTTTTTGCTATATTTTCTGTGTTGCAGGCAGCCTCAAAGCAAAGTATAGAATGAGGAAGTTGGAACAGATGATCCTTTCAAGGTTCCTTTCAACCCTGAATCTATTGATACAATAGAAAGTTGCCTTTTGCATCACAACTACCTATCTTCTATTCTGTGTTCTGTTAGCCTGAAGTAATCCAACCCTATGCTTTTAGAGATGAGGAAAATGAGTTAAAGAGAGATTGTAATTTGACCAGAGTCATGTAGCTATATGGGAGAAGTAAAAGGCAAGGCTGTACGTTTTTAAGGACCATCAGTTCTTAATTCGGTGGAGGATTTTGATTATTCTGTGACCTGGGGATAATCCAGTGGTTCTCAACATGTGTGCTCAGTTTTAACTAGGTATGCTGCTAAGTTCCAGTTTTATGGAACTTATACATATGTGGACTTGACTGAGACGCCAAGAATTCAACATGCAAAGCGTAGTAGTATAAAGAAGTAATGCTGTATAATTCTTAGATAAACTCAGCTATCCTCTGGGCAGTGATGTCAAACTGGGCCACCAAGGATCCTTGGAGGCCTCATTGACTTAGAAAACCACATGTTGAGATGATCTCCGTTTTGTTGTATTTTTTTGTTTTGTTACATATTTCCTAGTTACATTTTAATCTGGTTCTGTGCCATAGTTGTGGGCCACATGTGTGGTGACTGTTGAGTGTTGTATCGCCAAGGCAATAGTCACAGTACCAATGGCAACTATGAATATGCCAGCATAATTATGAATTGTAAAATATAACAGAATCTCCATATGGAAGACAGAAGCAAAACATTTATTTAGCCACCAGAAAGCTAAAACCCAACACAAAGCTAAATCCATCATAGCAACAAAGAAATCTATACATAGTAACACTGCAGAGAGCAACAAATACTGATAAGCCTAGCCGTCACCTTGCCTGTGTCCTCTCCCCTCCCTCTGTTCTGACTGGCACCTTCCTCTGGGCACTGCTCCACCTGTTCAGCAAACTGCTTCCACCACACTCTCCATATGATTACATTTGGCCTCTCAGGGGACAGGGAAGATTTTCAGATTCCCATGACATGTGGCCTTAAGATTGTTTATACTTATCTTGACCTTACATAGGTCAGTGGGACTTCAGGGGTAACTGGTGTCAACGGAGCTTTACATCACGATAACAAGGGTAACACAGAATAAGCACATAAAGCAATATCTTAGGGTAGAGCTTGAACGCAATACCCCATCATTCCCCACTCAAATGAATAGGACTTAAAATCGTGGGATAAGGAGTGAAGGTCTCTTCTCCCATAGCTTCTTCCTGCTGAAATGGGACATAGAGCTATCCCTGCCCCAAGAAGGGCATCCCTCCCATTCGAGAGGTCAGTTCTTTAGCTGGTATCTGGAACTCGATCAACACCAGATCCAAGGGTAACACATCACAGTCATGGACAGTGCGTGACATCCAGCTTAAGTGATCAGGCAGGTGAAGGGTATTAAGCCTGCAGGAAACAAATCTCATAAACAGACAAAAAGCCAAAAAGAAATATAGGGTCAGCCATGCTTCTGGAATCCACGAACCCATTATCATAGCAATAGTTCAGGAGGATCTGTAGGATCTATTCCATCTAATATCAAGCCCCTTTTCTCAGTATATTTTATATAGTTCTTTAGATGGGAATACCCCTGCTCTCAGTAGAACAGTAAAAAGTTCTTTTCTTGTTAAATTATTCTGACTTTGAATCTGCTGGCTATTTACTCTTCCTCTCTTGAGGAACTTTATCTTTTCCCCATTCCCCCTAAGTCACTGAGCTGTGAAATCTTATCTAGCATCTCCCCAAGGTAGTAGAGTCATAATTAGGTGCTTATAAGCAGGAGGGAGCTGTCTTCACTATGATATTTCTATGAGAAACTGCTAAGGGAATATTGTGATAAGCATCAGCATCTCCAACTCTGATAGCCTTTTTCATTGCCTCATACAGTCCCTAAGTGAATACCAGGTCTTTCTCCGCTAGGCCACATAGAATCAGTGAAGTGCATTTTATTGCATCCCTCTGCAGCTAATATGGATTAGTTGCATTATTGCTTCCTTGCATATGGTAATCCCTAAAAACTTGCTGTACAAAAGGTATAATACCTATAAATTTCAAGCAGTACATGCTGGCTACCAGTTCTGGCCCCTTCATTACTGATTCTCACCATCCAAGACACTTGGTTTTCCCATCCTTTGTATGAATCAACTTAATATATCGTTGACCTCCTGCTGAGTGAAATCCTCAATTATTTCCCTGAAGACTTTTTTCCTTTGGTTCTCTTGCTTTCTTCTCAATATGGGCCTTACTTCTGCCTAAGAAGCCTCATGTAACATTGTTTCATTTTCCTCCAACAGGTTCTTCTGGCTGTCATTGTTGAGGCAACTAGGCTCAACCTGTCCCAGAGCTACATGCACATTCCTTTTGTTGGGTTTTTTTTCTTCTTTTTCTGAGCCAAATCCACAACTGCCCTCTCTTCTGCTGCCTGAAACTGTCTAGCTTGCTCTTCTGAAGGAGAGCCTGAACACTGTAGCACAAAACGTTTCTCTTGCAAATCAACTAATTTCCTTTCCATCTGAGCTTTCTCCTGCAGGAATTTGTCTCTGCTTTTACATATAATATGGTAACCTGTTAGTAAAACCCAGCCTCTTCTACACACTGTCCAGTTCTTTCCCTGCTTATATTGCTATTTCTTGCAAATATCTTTCTAAATCACTAGGTTCTCTCCTCTGTAGCCTCAGTTCTCAGTTTTCACAGGGTTGGGTGCTTTTAGTCCATTCCCTTGCTAGGGAGGATTAAGGTAAATCCCCCCATCCTGGGATATTTCTTCCTCAAAGTCCTGCTTCCAAATAGAGATCTGATACCTTGCTATCCTGGCCATGATGCCAAATGTATCACCATGTCGGTATTTACAGCACTGATGGCAACTATGAATCTGCCAGCATAATTCTGAATTGCAAAATAAAGCAGACTCTCTATATAGAAGACAGAGCAAAACATTCATTAAGATAACAGAAAGCAGACTCCCAGCACCAGAAAGCCAAATCTATCCATAACAACAAAGAAATCTATACACACTTAACATTACAGAGAGCAACACCATCCTAAAACCTTACAAACAAGCACAATCCTAGCTGCCTGCTCCCCCTCTCCCCCAGTTAGCAGGTCTAACTGTTGTGACTCCCAGCTTCCTCTGGGCTTTATTCCACCCATTTAGCAAACTCTTCCCACCACAGGCTCCATGTGATTACCTATTTGGCCTATTAGGGAGCAGGGAAAATCTTCAAATTCCATTCCATTACATTACAGGTGTCTGCTGTGACAAGTAGGTGACCAATTTCTAGAACATGAAAATTCCTGAGCTTGGTGAAGTTACTTTTATAGCCACCCCCAATTATGATAACTATTTAATCCAGAATTTTGTTCTTTAGAAAGTCAGCTTACTCTTAGTTATAATGAAATGGAATTTTTAGAAGAAAGGAATAAAATAATACTGTGCCATAACTAGAAAAATGTTTGAGAAATGCTGGTCCAGCAAGTTTAATCTTAGGTCTGACTTTTAGAGGGGGGTTTGTAAAAGATAAAACTCAGTATATTTCATTTTCCTGTGGAAGCCTGACACAGGTCAGGGTTAGGTATATCCTACAACAGTGTTCTAGAATGCAGTATTGCAAGGGAGGATTTGAAATGCTATAAAGATAGGGAAATTAGAAAGCCTTGGTCAGATTTATAAACTCAGACTTAAGTGATGGGAAGAAATTTAGAAGCTCCCCTTATTTATATAAAAAGGTTAAATGACTTGTCTGAATTAGAGAGTAATAATAAGTGGCAGATGGAGTGGCTAGGTGGCGCAGTGAGTAGAGCGCTGGTCCTGGAGTCAGAAGAACCTGAGTTTGAATGCGGCTTCAGACACTTAGCACTTACCAGGGCTGTGACCTTGGACAAGCCACTTAACTGCCTTCCTCCCTCCAAAAAAACAAAAAAAAGGGGAAAAAAAGTCATTCTTCACCTTCAGGTGTATACATGTGCATACACAAAATCATTTCAAGGCCAAATAGAAAAAGGTGGTTTTTCTCCCCCCTTTCTTCAGTTTACTACATTGGCAAGTGCTGCTTTAGTGTGAACAGACTTCTTTTTTTTTTTTTTAGCTTTTTGGAGGGCAATTGGGGTTAAGTAACTTGCCCAAGGTCACACAGCTAGGTTTTTATTTGTGTGCATTAAGTGTCTAAGGCTGGATCCGAACTCAGGTTCTTCTGACTCCAGGGCCGACGCTCTACTCACTGCACCACCTAGCCGCCCGAACAGACTTGTTTTTACTTTTTTAGTAGTAAAAATCATTGTCTGAAATTTCGGATCTAGACCAGGAAAAAAATAAGGGATCTCCTAGTTCTACTACCTCCTTACTTTACCGATGAGACAACTGAAATACGAATAGTTTAAAGTAGCTTGGTGTATGTCTTATTGTTCCCAGGTGGTGTTCTAAGTCACTTCACTGGGAGTGGCTTCTTTGGGCACAAACTTTCATGCTTTTCTTTCCTCCTTTGATGTTCTGAAATGTCTTTATTTTCATATAGACTAGAAACTCTAGTGTAGGGATAGCTTCTACATACGTGAATGCAATGTGAAGGATCTTTGAATAAGGAATGCCATCATGTAAATTCCTCCCACACATGCTGACTTCTTGCACCCAATATCATTACAGTATTGGAACCCAACGCTTCTTGATTTCAAGTACAGCATTTTATATGTTGCTTCTTTATCTCCACAGTATCTGTCAATGGATTGGGACAAAATAAACTTTAGTTACTGATATAATGTTGGCTATAAATTTTACAGTAGTGATTCATTTGAATTTTTTTCCAGATTAATTTTGCCACCATACTAGAAAATTCAATCCTATTTGGTAAAAACCGGAAACTAACCAAAGCAGACCATCTCTGTAGAATTCAGTAAGCATATATATTGAGAAATGGAATATATTTTTGTTATGTTGTTACTTGGATAGTACATTTTGCAGATTTTTCTTATAATACTTGTAATTGCTTTAGCTAGGGATTTTTTTTTTACATATTTAAGGAGAAATGTATATCTTTTATTAATACCTTCCCTTCAAGTCTGTTTATCTGTAACATATATGATGCCCACCTGAAGCAATAAATATAAGAGAAAGCAAGCACATTGATGACAGGGAAAGTGCCTTGCAGCAAAGACAAAAACAGGAAAACTATAAAAAAGCAGACCCAGAAAGTTAAATAATACAGCAGTCCGAGATTAGGAGAAAAACAAGGCTGCATATTTCTGTGAAGCTATAAAGTTACTCCTTGGAATGCATCCTTGAATAAAGATAAATTTTTTTTTTAAATTTAAAACAAAAAAAGTGCATTTGGTTTATTGGTTAAGCAAAACCAGAATAAAGGTTCAAAGGAAGGAAACATGATTATATGGGCTGGAGTGACTGAGAAAGGCTTCCTGGAAGATTTGATACTGGAAGGAGAAAATGATAAAAGCCAAGAAGAGTGATGGAAATGAATAAGCTAAGCACCAAAGAATGTTCACATAGGGCTTGTAGCAGAAAAGAAAGTTGGAAAGCTAGGCTGGAGCCAGATCATCAAAACCTCTAAAATGCCAAATGGAGAAATTAATATTTTATTCTAGATTTAAGAGGGTGCCATTGAATCTTAATGACTAACAAGGTCACAAAGTTAGACTGTGGCTTTCTACCATCCTTCTTCCAGGATTTTCAGTTCAATTCAGTAGACATTTATTAAGTAATTAGCACGTGTCAGTCATTGTGTTAGGTGCTCAGGATACAGACAAACTACTTGATGACTTATTGGATATGGAAGGGTGAGATAAGGAAGAAATGGTGATGTTTCTAATGGTACCACCTTAGTGGAGGGAAAAGTAGGTTTGTATGAATGATAAAAAGCTAGATTTTAGGCATTTCGGTTTTAGGTGACAGAAGGAAACCCAGATAGAAACAATAGAAGAACTGGGAGAGGTCATAAGGATCAGCCCTCTCCTCTTTTCTTTAGTGGAGCTTGTGACAGTTACTACAGTTAACAAGGTTGGGGAGAGATGATGATGTGTCTAAAATATTTTGTCAAGTGGGTCTCCTACTACTACTTCCTCTGTGGTCTTTAGGCAAGTTACTTGATGTTAGTTTCTCATCTGTAAAATGTAAGGTTTAGACTAAATGACTTCTAAGGTCTTTTCTAGCTCTAGCTTCCTTCCAAATTATGATCCTATGATACTAATTGAAGTTTGCATATAACATAAATAGAGGTAATAGTTGAAGCAGTAAATGTGCAATCTCTATAAGAATAAGTTATATAAAGAGGAAAATAGATGTCAAAGGAGTGAACAGTTAGGATACTCAAGTATTTAGGATTAGGAGGAGCCAGCAAAGGAATGATCAAGGAGATTGGAGGAAGAAATAGTGTTTCTATAATGTCACAAAGTTAAAGGAGAGAAATTTAAGAAGGAAGGGGAAAGGCGGGTAGGTCCCCAGTGCTGAATGCTGCAGTGACCTAAAAGAATAATGTCTACGGGGTGGTGAAGACCTGGACACCAAGTGTAATCCAAATAGAATATTAAAAATTTATTGCTGTGTTGTGGGGAACAGAGAGAACGTCTGTTTACCTTTTCATTTTAAAAAATAAACATGTCCTTTTGAGAATTTCTTGACTCCGTTGCATTGTGACTAGCTTCCTTTAAAAATTTTGATCCTGTTGGGGACTGTAATGTTGAATTTGTCGTGACAATTTCCATGGTAAGAGCAGCACTGGATTATGACATCAATGTAAGAATAGGAGGAATCAGAATAACTTAAGTTGGAAATGGTGCGGGAAGGGAACTTTTTATAATCAATATTTACTAATTTCATGACAAGAAGAAAGTGAGATATATTTTCATCTTTATTGGATTAAATAAGAGTCATATTCCTTTTGTAACTAAAATGTTTCTACTCTGGTATCAGTATCACTTTTTCCCCCCCTTTTTTAGAGGGCAATTGGGGTTAAGTGACTTGCCCAAGATCACAGGGCTAGTCTTTGTGTTAAGTGTCTGAGGCCGAATTTGAACTCAGGTCTTCCTGATTCCAGGGCCAGTACTCTACTCACTGGGCCACCCAGCTGCCCCAATTCCTTGGCTTTTTAAAATATTTATCATTTTAAATTTCTATAAAAGTATACCTCTCTAGTCTTATTTTGCTTTTGACAACCTAGTTGTCATACCCTCAGAAGATTTTCTTTTTTCAAAGCGACAATAATATCTCTAATAACTTTTTAAAACACGTATTTTAATACTTTAGCCATCTTTATAAAACTAATTGTCTGGACCTCATCAAAATCTATTCTGTAGATTATTATTTTTAAAATGTTGCTCTCAGACTCAATACTTAAATCAATCTGTGATCTTTATTAATTTGGAACTTCATTCCAGTGAAGTAGATCACAGGCCTTCAATGTCTGCCCATCCTATGGTGCCTTTGTCCATATCCATGTCTTATAGAAATCCATACCATCTCTATAAGGGGTTCATCTAGTTTACTGGAGACGATGCTCACTTTTCACCACTTGTAAAGTGGGTAGCGCACTGGTCCTATAGTCTGGAAGACCCATGTTCAAGTCTAGTGTCATACTAACCAGCTGTGTGACCTTAAAGAAATCATTATAAATGACTTAAAGTGACTTATAAGTGAGGTAAACACCTAATTTTCCTCAGCTATAAAATAGGGATAGTAATAACCCCTATTTCATATGGTGATTGTGAGAATCAAATGAGAGATGTTTAAAAAGCACCTAGCACGATGCTTGGCACACAGCAGGCACTATTGCTCATTTCCTTTCCTTCTTCCTCAGCTTGTAACTACCACCTTTTATTTATGGTTGCTTTTCTTTCTTACCACTTCTCTTTCTCCTTTCTGGAAAAGACAAACATTGTCTTTAGTATAGATATAGCTGGCCCTTGTTAAAGACGGAAAATGATTTATAGGTATCATTATGACTTTTAAGAAATTAGAAAATAAATACATTTCATAGTAAATTTAGCTATTAAATCATTTTTATCAGCTTTTAGAGTATTAAATGTTGTGCTTTTCTTTGTAGTTTGACTTGTGGATTAGTTTTAGCTACTCGTGCCATTCAGTCATTTCCTTTACGTGTGTCTTTACAGGACATGCAGGTGTATCTGCCAGCATGATGAAGAAACGGACTTCCCACAAGTAAGCATTTTATAAAACTTGATTTCCATTTTTATGTTTAACTTCACATAATGCATTGGAATAACATTCTTTTCATAATAATAAAATTTGAGACTTTATTTTTATACTTTATATTGAAAGTGTTAGTAATATTCATATCTTAATATTTTTGTTCCTAAAGATTCTGGTGCTTTTATATTTTTTGTTTTTTTTTTTTTGCAGACATATTGTGTGATAGACCTAGAAAACATAGGAATCAAAATATACATGTTTCTATTTCTATTCTCCTAGAATTATTTTTTCATATTTTATGTTTCTTGTTCTTTTGACATTTTTGTTCACATTTTATCATTTTATAATTTAGTCCATATTTAATGCCATTTCCCCTTTTATTTAAATTTTTTATTCTTTACTTTATTAATAATTAACATTAGCTAAAATGAATACTTCCATGTATATTGTAGAACAGAGAGGTTTGTACATGGGATTGTGAATCTCTTATGTACTTTTAAAGTATATAATCAATTCAGTATACCTTTCAAAGCTGTCCTACTCTGCTATTCCTTTTGTTCACTTCTGTGCATTTTAAAAATGTTTCAGTGATGCCTTTTTTTGGGGGGGGGCACAACTAGTTCCCCTCTACCTGTGCAGTCCAACAGTGAATCAAAAAGAGGGGAAAAAGCAGTTCAGTAAGATTAACCAATGTATGACCAGAGTCTTAACAAGCACAATATATATGTCATGCTCTCATATTTGCCAACCTCTGCCAAGAAGAGAGTAAGGTGCAGATTTTTCTCTCTTCTTTGAGGTTATATTTACACAGCAAGAATTATGTTTTTATTATGGTAGAAAGACTTCAAACACAATGTGAAAGTGAAATGCCTTTATCATATTGTAGTTATGAATTTGGAATTGTACTTCACCTAGGATCATAGATTTAGAACAGGAAAGGACCTCAGAGGCAGCCATCTAATCTGTTGTGTTACTAATGAGAAAATTGAAACCCAAGGTCACAACACAAAGCAAAGTACTGAGGTGCGATTAAAGGTAATTTAGAGAAAACTAGGCCTCTGTTCTATATGAGCTTCAAGGGAGATTTCCTTTGTTTTTTTCTTGTCATTTTCAGTTAGTCCATAAATACTGAATACAAGGCCCAGTGCTAGGGGCTTCTGAAGTTACAAAATAGCAGTGAGGTCAGTTATATTTGTTCCTATCAGTCTGTCCCACCCCCTTTCCATTGACAATCTTGTTCACCTTCTAGTTCCAGGTATAGTTCTCCTTGATTGTTCCTGGACATAGACAGACAGTGTTAAGAGAGTCCTAGTTTGACATCCTGGCTTTAGTACTCAGTATCTGTGACCTTGGACAAGTTAACTAAACCTTTCTGGGCTTTCCTTTTCTCATCTGTAAAATAGTTTGGGTTTAATGACCTGTCAAGCCTCTTCTAGCACCCAACCTAAATCCATGAATATGTTGTCCTGAAACCTCCAAAACATATTCACCTTTTCCCCCTCGTGGCTCTGGTGTCTGTCAGAACTCATTAACAGATGATCAGACAACTAATACAGAGATGAAGTTGGGCTTAGAATTCAAAGAACTATTTAATGTTGATGTTGTAGCACTATATGCCAGCCTCTTTCCACTAACCTAAAGTGAGTTCTCTGCATTTGAATGGCAAAGAAAGTTTCTTAGTTTTGAGCATTTTGTACTACATATTCAATAAATATTAAGTGCCTATTCTGTTTAAGACACAGTGAGGATTCAAAGATGAAAAGTGACCATCCCTGCCCTAAGAAGTTTATGGCTAAGTATAATGAAAATGGTGAAAATGTAGAAAGGACATTGTGTAAGTTAGGAAAAAGATACAAAGTTTAGATAGTGAGACTAATTATGGAAATGAATATATGCATCATGCAGATGTGTAATATATTTTCTCTGAATACAGAGCTTTTTAAAACTGTCATTTAATAAATAGGCATTTAATTTAAAAAGCACTTGACTTTAATCTCAGAATAGAGATATATA
Source organism: Gymnobelideus leadbeateri (assembly GCA_011680675.1). NCBI lineage: Eukaryota > Metazoa > Chordata > Mammalia > Diprotodontia > Petauridae > Gymnobelideus > Gymnobelideus leadbeateri. The sequence goes on from WOXC01000383.1 coordinate 672,318, forward strand.
CATATGTGTAAAATCTAGTGATCTACAGTATACTGTGTGATAGGTTTTAGGGGGGATATAAATATGTTAAAACATAGTTCTCATCCTTATGTAATTGGAATTTTTAAACTTTGTTCATTGTTTCATTGATACCATTTTTACCTGTTCCTGGCCAAAAAACCAAACCAAATTTTATATCAAAGAGTGTATTTATAGCATGTATAACTTCTTATGAGACTGTCTTAAGTTCATGTCATTACTATTTAGCTTTATATCCATAATACTAGAAAATGTTCTTCTGAAGTAATTATCCACTATGATTTTGAATTTGTATTTTATTACTGGCAGCATATTTAAAAATAGTATTACCATATATGTGTAGGACAAATATTATATAGGAGGTATGGTTATTTATATTGAGTCATACTGCATGTTTTATTAGTGAAATAGTAAAATGCCAATGGTTAGTGTGCACGTGAAATCATAAACCCCCTTGCAATAATGTCTAAGCCTGCCTAGAGGACCCAATGCCCACTGATTGGCAGCCATCTCAGAAGATGGGAGCTTTCAGTTGTCCCTAACCTTTTACCATTTTTTCATCACAACTGTATCAGAAAAAAAAATGTCAAAGGGCTGCCATCAGTTAGGTACCAATTAGCTCCAGATTAATGGGTAATTAACCTGTTTATGGGAATATCCTTTTTGTATCACTACTGAATTTCATATTCTTGCAACTATGAGCCTAAAATGAGGAAATAAAGTTTTCCTTTTTCCTTCTATTTTAAGAATGCCTTTTCCTTGTGGGGCCTCCTTAAGTGAATGATAGAATGGCTAACCTGATCTTTGAAGAGTGGGGAGGGGGACAGTTCAGTTTCATTAATCCTTTCTCATGCTTGATTCTTCCACTGATCTTGCCATCTTTCCTAAGTGTTCCACTTCCATGTTCACGAATTCCAAAGTTCTGTTATCTGATTATCTGTTACCTTTTTATTCCATCTTTCCTTTGCCTTATGATCACTAATGCTGTTCCTTACTGTGACTTCCAGTCCTTCACCTATCCATGTCACCCTGTGCATAGTCTCATCTTGTTCCCCCTTCCTGCATTAACCTTTTGGTGACTCACTTTAACTTTACACCATCCTCTACTCTAAAATCCCTTGTTTCCTTGTCCTTTGGACAATCATATCTTGCCTTGTCATCATACCTTGGTCTTGTAATTCGTTCACTAAAGGAGAAGAGGTTGCTATGAGTGAGTTTGGTAAAGGAACAACTCGAAAGCGGCAGTAGAGAGAGCAAAGGCTCCACAAGTACAGAGTAGTCTTAACTGGATTGAAGATTTGTTCAAATTCAATTTAGCAGTTTGTAAATCTACTGAGCATGTAGACTCTTGAGCCTTTGCTCAAAAATATAAGAAAAATTATAAATCATTCATTATACATATAAAGATAGCTAATAATTGGAGAAATATTAATTATTTCTGGGGAGGTTGAACCAATGTAATGTTCCTAAATTTATTTAGCTCAATTTCTGTCAAAATACCAATATAGAGCCAGGAGAAAAAATGATTCATGTAGAGCAGCAGCAAGAAGTCATGATTCTGTGAGGGAATTTAGGGGGAAAGTTGGGAAGGAAGGGGGCTTAGGATTACCAGATCTCAAATGAATGTAGAAAGCAGAAATCATTAAAATAGTTTGGTACTGATTAAGAACTGAAGAGGTCAACCAGTGGAACATATTCAGTACATTATGTTCAGAAACAAAATGAGTAGAGTCCTAGCCTAGTGCTTGACAAATCCAAAAATTGTGTCCTTTATTTGTATGAAATCTTGCTATTCTGCAAAAACTGCAGGGGAAAACGGGAATGCAGTCTGACAGACCAGGATCTTGTACCATATACAAAGATAAGCTGCAAATAAAAATATGGCTGACATAAAAGGGTGACCTTAAACAAATTAGAAGAGCAATGGAGAAATTGTCTTTCAAATCTGATAGAGTTCATGAGCAGATATCAAAAGAGAATCAGAGAAGGTAAAGTGAACAGAGTTCACTTATACAGAGTTAAGTTTTTACACAAAAAATCTAGTTTACGAAATTTGAAGAGAAATAGAAAACTTGGTAAAACCTTTGTAACAAGTTGCTCTGATAAAGTCTAATTTCTAAGATTTATAGTGAACTTATTCAACTGTATAATAAGAAGAACCAATTCTCTAGGTGATAGTCAAAGGATATAAGCAAGTACTTTTGAGAGGGAGCAATCCAAGCTCTCGGTAGCCTCTCCCTCTCCCTCACTCTCTTTTCCTCCCTCTCCCCAAATCTCTAGTAATTAGAGAAATGAAGTGGTGAGAAAAAAGAGTAATGCTCTGGTAGTAGAACTATGAAGTGGATTAGCCATCTGGAAAGCAATTTTGAATTATACCCCTAAAGTTACTAAACTGTACATACTCATTGACCCTAGTGTACCACTACTAGATCTATACTTCAAAGAGGAAAAGGATCTATGTGTATGAAAATCCCAAAGGATTCTTTAATAAGCATGCTGGGCATCCTGATGGAGAAGTGATGGACTCAGGGTGGAGATTGAGTCATATATTTTGAATTGCAGTTGGAACTGCAGTTGAATTGAATGCATGGATTTGTTTTGATTTTGTGTATTTGTTAAAATGGTTTTGCCCTTTTTTAAATTGGAGGTGGATGCAAGAAAAGGTAGATTTTCAGTAGTTGAAATAAATTAAAATATACATGCGCACATGATTATGCATGTATATATGTGAATGTATATAACAATACCTAACATTTATTGATTTTTGTAATCTGTATAAGACCTTTATTTTTTAAATGTCATTGATTTTGGGTATTCAGCATTTAGAAACTAAGATTATTAAGGTATACTATATATATGTATATATATATGTGTATATATGTATATATATATTTTTCTTTGCAGGGGGTAAGGCAGGGCAATTGGGGTTAAGTAATTTGCCCCAAGGTCACACAGCTAGTAAGTGTGTCAAGTGTCTGAGGCCAGATTTGAACTCAGGTCCTCCTGACTCCAGGGCCAGTGCTCTACTCACTGCCCCACCTAGCTGGCCCAAGGTTTAAGTATATTTAAATACCATCTTTGCCTATCTTATAAGTAAGTAGAAGCTACAGATGAGAACTCTAATCGTAGAGCACTGAACAGTAGTTGGAGGCTTCCCTCACTTCTCCCCTTTTCTTAAGCTTATGACTGCATAGTGCTCTAAGGTTCTGAGTGGCTGTGCATAATTCCGATTGAGGGATAGGAGTTAGCCTAGTTTACCTCTGTTCTGTCCTAAGACAATATCCATCTGGTTTCTTAAACTTTTTGATAATTTCAGACTGCCAATTTTGCCCTGATATTTAGTGTTTGAGATCTAGAATTTTCTTTTAACTGAACTAGTGAAGTAATTCACATAAATGTTGGTATGAGGATTTTTTTCAAATCATGTTCATGTTTGAATATGCATTTTGGAAGAATTTCGGATAATATTGGATATTTGTCTTAATTTATTTACTTTGAAAAATAAAATTTCTAGAAAATGTAAGACTAGATGATCTGGCAATATTTTCAGTTATACACGAAGAAACTTTTAAGTCCAACTCTTAAATGCCAGGTACAGGTTTATTAGGAGACCGATTATATTTCCACTATTCTTAATGTATAGTTGGCTCTTAAACTCAGGATGTTTGTTTAGTTACTCTTAATACACAAAAAACACTCTTTAAGAGAGGCACATTTGTCTGTGAATCAATATGAACCTTGAGAAAAGCATTTATAGAGTAAGCATAAAATATGTTAGAATATTTTAAAAACTCTGAATAATATATCTTTGCTTGTATTGTTAGTTGTAAAAAAGAGTAAAAAGTTAAAATGTGAATTGTAAACTTTTTATTGGAAAATTCCTTTTGTTATTTTTGAATTGCCATGACCACAGAGCCCTTGCTTTAAAGCTATTCTAAGCTTGAAGTTTCATTCAAGAAAAGCTTTGTACATAAATATGACAAAATCACATTCATTCAGAAGTCATTTATCTGACACTATCAGCTATCCTTTTGAATATAAGTGACAATGAAAAAATATAAAATAGGCCACTCAGCTGCCAAGATTGGTATCTCAGAGGTAAAGTTCTTGCAGTGCGTAGGTTACTCATGCCTTCCTTCAGAATTTATTCAATGTTTTATATATTATTTTTGATAAATTTGGTTATCTGACTCTCCAGCCTACAATAGATAAGATGCAGAGTATTGGGGGAGTGAATAATATGGGATTTTGAGAAATTGATGACATCAAGAAACTGAGGGTAAGAGAAGGAAGCAGAAACAAAAAAAGACCAAAAAAAGCAGTTAAAAGGACGTGTAGTCTGGAGGCAGTTTGTGTATCAATAATCCTCGGAATCATCATTTTTACTTTTCAGATTGATGCTATTAAACAGCAATCCTGAATTATCAAGGAATTTTTAAATTAATTTAACATTTATACTGTTTGAGAAGGCAGGGAAATACATAATACATTTTAGGAAGATTTCTATCAAAAATGATTAAGATTGGAAGGCAGTTTTTTAAATTGTAGCACAGAAATATATTGGAATATCACTAGACCATAAGTTGATTACTATGAAGAATTTAAAGATGTTGGGGTGGGGAGGCGGGGAGAGAATAGCATGAGATCATAAGGCCAGAAGGACCATTCAATTCCCTCCATTCCCTTCAGGTAGGTGAGATGGCTTACCTGAGATGATACGTAAGAGATGAGAATTGGACCCAGGTCCTCAGACTCCACATGCCGCCTCTTAATGAAGTTCATTGTAAAATAAACGAAATCATGAAAATAACATACACAGGGACAACAAATATGATTGGAAAGTACAAAAACGAGCCTCAGTGCTGTCTTGCATTGTTTATGGCAACCTTGACTAAAGTTGGTTTCAGAGAATGAGATGAAAAAAAAATCCACCTTCCCTACTTCTTTGTGAAAGTGGGTGTAACTATAGAATCTTAAGCAAAGAGAAACTGAGTTTCAAAGCCCAAGCATACTGATTTAGCAAGGCTAGCAGTTGCCAACAAATCAAGTCATCTGACTCCTCAGGGTTTTTACAGAGCTTTTTAAAATAGTAAAACAGAAACTAAGAAACTAAAAAATCTTGAGCAACTTGTTTTGATTGTATTTTGATTGAATGAGACAGGTCATTTGATTTGCACTTAAGGCTGAAAATAGAATCAACATTTTAGTTCATTTTTCCCTCTAGCAGTTGTGTATGTATGGGTATACATATGTTTAGCTATTTAGATTTTTCATATTAAATGTCTGGTGCAAATATAATATATAAACGGTCTTATATTTTCAAGTGTAGTGGTATCAGTAAAGCTTGGAGTCAGCAAAACCTGGATTCAGATCTCCACTCTGACACTTCATATCTTTGGCTATGGGTAGGCCATGTCACCCTCTGAACTTTTTATATCAGCTATAAAATAGGAATAATAATGCTTGCATTATCTACCTCATAGGGTTGTTGTGATTACTCAAATCAGATAATTTATGCACGATGTTTTGCAAATCTTCAAGCATTATAAGTATCAGCTGTTATCACTATTATAAGTAACTCCTGAGAAAATATAAATACCTTCACATTTCTTCCCAGTTCTTTATTGTTTTGTTACCCATTTCTGTTTTCATATTAAAACTCAGGGCTCTCTCCCTCCACCCCCCAGTCTTGTCCTTTCCTCAGTGTCCTTGATCCTGCTCTTCACTCTGTCCACCAAACAGAGGACCATGAGGAGTACTTTGTGCAAATGTCTTAGGGAGGTGCTATGTTCTGCAGTGAAAATGTAGACTATCTCAAGGTTCTTTCAGTTTTGTTTGCCTTTCTCTACATTTTTATGTAGTTTTGAGTTTGATGTAAGGTTTACAAAGTTCTTTACATATATTATCTCATTTGATCCTTGCAACAACCCTGTTAAGGTAAGTGCTTATTATTATCCCTTTTTTAATAGATGAGAAAACTAAGGCTGAGAGAAATTAAGTGCCTTGCTCAGCTCAGGGTCACATAGGCAATAATTATCTGAGAACTCATGTGTTTCTGACTCCTTATCCAGTGCCTTATCCACTGCTAAACTGCTTCTCCCCACCCCCTAACCCCATCTCTTGTCTCTTCATGTGTACAGATGTGTACACATAAAGTTGTATGTATAAAACTACCAGTTCCTCACAGCACTCCGAAATAAGGGACAGCTAGGTGTGGCACAGTGGATAGAGTGCAGGGCCTGGAGTCAGGAAGACTTGAGTTTAAATTCAGCCTCAGGCATATACTAGCTGTGTAACCCTGGGCAGGCAACTTAACCCTATTTACCTCAGTTTCTTCATCTGTAAAATAAACTGGAGAAGCATTTGGCAAACCAGTCCAGTGTCTTTGCCAAGAAAATTCCAGTTGGAGTTACAAAATTAAATAGGACTGAAACAACTAAACCGACACTCTGAAATGAGTTTCTTTAATAAAGTTAGAATGTTTAATGTCCTCAGCCCAGTTGAAGCTAAGCTAGCAACTATAAAAGCTTATACTTGAAAATTTATACTTGAACATAAGGTATTAGTTGTTTTAATTTGTGGTGTAAGACATTAAATTTTTTCACACCATGTGAATAAATTAAATTGGCAAAACTTATCTGTGTAGATGATGTGTGTCACTGCCTGGAGGGGGCATGTTGTAAAACTTTGCTGTATGAAAATGCATATTCCTGAAGTGGTATATTATGTGTATATATGTGTGTGTATATGTATACAGAAAACATCGAAGCAACGTGGGACCCAGCAAACCTATTTCTCAGCCCCGGAGAAACATTGTAGGATGTAGAATTCAACATGGATGGAAGGAAGGGAGTGGACCTGTAACTCAGTGGAAAGGGACAGTTCTGGATCAGGTTCCTGTAAATCCTTCTCTCTATCTTATAAAATATGATGGATTTGACTGTGTTTATGGACTAGAACTGCACAAAGATGAACGAGTCTCAGCGCTTGAAGTCCTTCCTGACAGAGTTGGTGAGTTATTTTGTTGTGTGTGTGTGGTATACTTTGACAGTGGACATTTAGGTAAATAATCTGAGGAGCACAACACCTCTCAGTATATTTATACATCCTTACACTTTTTAGGAAGTCAAGCCCTCCTGCTCTGATTTCCTCTGCTTAAACCATGATCCTTTTAGGACAAGTCCTGGTCTCAGCCTCCTTCTTGTTTTCCTGTAGTCTTTAGTGTACTGCTCTGAGCAGTTTAATTAGAATCTTCAGGTCATTTAAGAAAAGGCCAATTCAGCAGTAAAGGAGCATTTGTTGAATGAATCAAATAAAAAAAATAAATAAAGACTTCAGGCATTTATTAAGCACTTGCTCATCTGTAAGACGTCATAAAATGTTATAGAGCTGCAATGAACAACTGAAAAGGAATCCTAGCACACACAAAAAGCTTGCTTTCTTACTAAATCTGAGGCTAGAAAAGAACAATTTTACCCCAGACTGAAGTAATCTTTAGTCTTGAAGAATTTCTAAGAGTCTTTTTAACTACAAGTTAGATTTTGATGAATCATTTGAAACTTAGTTTATTTATTTAATCTAATGCTTGATTCTGTCATCTGCTTATTTAACGTTAGTCTCTGTGTTAGAGAACAGCCAACATCTAAAGACAATGTCTTTATTGTTTAGTTTGGTATTTTTTAGAATTGCATCTTTTGATGTTTAATGGGTTTTTGATTAAAAATAATTGATAATTGACAGTAGAAGTATTTACAAAATTATATTTAAGGTGTGTAGTATGTTTGAAAGCCCTTTTGCAGTAACCTAATAGAGAAAAAAAAATTTATTATGACTTCAGAAAGCCATTTCTAACATCAACAGAATTTGTAAATGTAAAGTGATGACTAGTAGTAAATGAGCATTGTTTCCTTTAGAATAAGTCACTTGTTCTGTGGTGGCTATGCTGTATTCTTTTGAACTCTCAGTAATAATACATATTTATTACTGGGTTTGATTGGAAACAAAGTCATTCAGTTTTAAGTCTACTGAATAAGAAAGATAAGTAATGACATTTTTTTTTTTAAGCAATTGGGCTTAACTTGCTCAAGGTTACAAGGCCAGTCATTATTTATGTGTGGGTGCTCATTTTCTGAGGCTGGTTTCGATCCCCGGTCATCCCAACTCCGAGGCCGGCGCTCTTACTCACTGCGCCACCTAGACGCCCCAAATAATGACATTTTTAATTAAATAATTTTCAGAAAGTCAAGACATTGCCTAAAGTAACTCCTTTGACATCATGCAGGTATTAAGCAGAATTTCTATGGAAGCCTCATTTGCTTTTTTCTTCTGCTATGTAGCTTCTCCTCAGTATAGACTTAAGAGCTCTTTCACTTTGGCATTCAGCACCCACTTCTCTACCTTACTGGGTGGTAAAGTGCTTAAAGAATTTGATAAATTTGAATTTATATTACTACTAAGACTCCTACTGCTGTAGACTTGAAGGAGATTTTTCAAAACCTCATGGAAATTCCATGTTCCTTAACTATTTTGGCAGAAATATAGTTTGTATATTATTACAGATTATCTTCCTTGATTCCTTTTTTTTTTTTTTTTTTTTTGGCTTTTTGGAGGGCAGTTGGGGTTAAGCGACTTGCCCAAGGTCACACAGCTAGTGTGTGTGTGTGTGTGTGTGTGTGTGTGTGTGTGTGTGTGTGTGTGTGTGTGTGTGTGTGTCTGAAGTGTCTGATGTCGGATTTGAACTCAGGTCCTCCTGACTCCAGGGCTGGTGCTGAATTCACTGCGCCACCTGGCCGCCCCTTTCCTTGGTTCTTTTAACATTAGTTAAAAATGCTTGTCAAGAGTTGACCGTACCTCGTTCTCATAATCTTGATTTACTCTGTTTTTTACTTGATTTTTCTCATTTCACAACAAACAAGACATTCTTCACACTAGATAATAGTCACTATTTTCACTGACAAAGAAGAATATGTATTTCTTTTCACACAGGCTGCTAACATAAAACTGACCGAAAATACTGCCACAACATAATCTGTCATGCAGATGATGCCTGCTGTGATTACTCTTCCTTTTGCTTCCAGTAGCTTTACTTGAGTCTCATTACTTTATAATCACATAAACACAAAGAAGATAAATGTGTCTTACACAGATTAAAATACAGTCTTAATTCTTTGATCATTATTTGAAGATCTTAGCACTTAAATCCGTAATTCAAAAAATATAATGAATTGTCAGTTCTTTGCCGTCATTGAAAGAATAGTCATGTAGGTTATATATTGTTGCAAATTGCTCACATTAATCTTTGGAATATATTATAATTTGGGAAGGGAAAAAGGAAGAAGAGGAAATGTATTTTCCTAAGCTACATATTAAAATTAATGCCAAGACAATAGAGAATTAGGCATTCTAGGATCTAGCATTTCAAGCCACTGGGAAAATAGAATTAGATTTAATTTTTACTAATATATAAACTTAAACATTCTTAAAATCCTTTGAATTGTTCTAACAGTATTGAAAGCAGTTAATTTGCCAAGTAATTTTAAATTTAATTTACCAAGCAATTAAAATTTTTCCCCTAAAACATAACAAAATTTAGACGTATATTATTTTAAATTAAGTGCTGTTTTCAGAAGAGTTAGTTCTGTGGCTGAAAGAATGTTTGAAATTCAGAACTGAATAGAGAAAACAGGTAAACTTAATAAGACAGACTCAAAAAGTGTTCATTAAACGTACATTATAAAATATTGATATTTTTCAGCATCTTCTCGAATCAGTGATGCCCATTTGGCAGATACAATGATTGGAAAAGCAGTGGAACATATGTTTGAGACAGAGGATGGCTCAAAGGACGAATGGAGGGGAATGGTCTTAGCTAGAGCTCCTATAATGAACACATGGTTTTATATTACCTATGAGAAAGATCCTGTCTTGTACATGTACCAGCTTTTAGATGACTATAAAGAAGGTGACCTCCGTATCATGCCAGATTCTAGTAAGTATTTTCTTGGAGTGGGGGGTAGGGGGATGTGTTTGTTTTTCTTGATTGAGATTAAGAAAAAAAATAATAAATGTTATTAAAATAAGATTTAAAAATAATCAATTTGGGTATCAGATATGTTTTGTTTTGAAAGGATAAGACTTTCCAACCCCTACTGTATAAAAAGTTAAGTACATTGTGCAAAATCGTTTAAACAAAAACTTAATAACATGTTTGTTGCTAATTATACATGTCACTTTTGACTTTTATAATTTAACAATTATAAACAAAAAAGACAGTGCTTTAATTTTGATAGTATGATGCCAGCAATATCTATTGGGTGACTTATAAGAAAGGCTAACTATGATTGAAGTCATAATTATATTTGAGGCCCCTGTGACCCAAGGCTCAAAGAATGACCACCATTATTTAATAGTGCTTTGAATAGTGAGATGGCAAGGTTTCCTACAATAAATCTTTTCTTGCTGTGACATTCACATGATCTGCAGATTTTTCTGTGTCCCCAAAACCAGATCCAAAAGCCCTGGCTATCAAAGTATTTATTAAAAAAGTAAGAAAATAATCCAAATAAAAATCAAGTTTCAAAGTTATTAAATTGTTCACTCCCTTTAATCCAGAGATTTTACTCCTGGATTATATCCAAAGGAGGTAAAGGACTGAAAAATGTGTCATTTAATTTAATTTAAAACAAATAATACATAGCAGCATTATTTGTGATTTTTTTAAAAGTTAGAAGCAAAATATGTGCCTGACTTAGGAAATGACTTTTCTAATAAGTCAACTTTCCTATTTTCCTAATTAGATATCAGAATCTCATATTAGAGCTGGGTCCCAGAGGCTTTGTTTGGGGAAGCAAGAGAAAGGATTGTTTGCTTTTCAAACGTTCTGAGCCAACAGTGGAATGAACACAGGCTAATAGTTAAAGGCATTAAATAAAAAATTCTTCCAACCAGCACAGCTAATGAGAAAGTAGTAGCCTTTGGCTAAATGATGTCATAGCTACTGAAAAAGAACGAGAATTCTATATGTAAATTTTACCATATTTCTGAAGTAAAATAAGGGCTAATGTTTTAAAGTAACATTTAAACCTTTTTTTGGCCAAATCTTCCTTTTGACATCTGATTAAACTTCGAGTATTCTCTCTTTTTAATATATATTTTTGTCCTTTTATGTTCATAGCCATTTAGAAAAATCTCCCTCTAATTTTTGTCTCATACATTGTTTGTTTCACTTAATACTTGTGTGATCTTAAACAAGTCATCTATTTTCCTTGGGCCTCAGTTTTTTTCTTCTCTAAAATGAGGTTGGACTAGATGTCCTCAAGATTCCAGATCTGTTAGTCTATGGTAAAAACAAGTCCCCTTCTTAACAAACTACAACCGTAGTCTGTGATCTCTCCATGCTTTCCAAACCATCATCTTCTAACCTGTAGACTCTTTGCAGTGTTCCAGGTTAGGCAACAATCATTTTCAGAACTGTCTCAAAGCTTTCATTACCAGTTTGGTGACAAAATCAGTATTCAGTGGGATACTGTAAAATTCTGCCACCTGTTTCCCACTTTTATGGAATTTAAGAATTTTCTCTCTCTCTCTCTCTCTCTCTCTCTCTCTCTCTCTCTCTCTCTCTCTCTCTCTCTCTCTCTCTCTTTTTATTTAAAATTTTTCCTCCTATCTCCTGCCTTCCTCACTGGGGGAAAAAGTAGAAAATCAAAACCATTGTAATAAATAATCATAGGCTACTAAAACAAATTCCCACATGTTTATACTCAAAAACATGTTTTACTTATTCTGCATGTTAATCCATCACCACTCTGTCATGAGGTGGGTAGTTTTTTCAGCATTGGTCTTTTGAAATCATGGTTGATCATTGGTTTGAAAACATGGTTGATCAAAGTTATTAAGCCTTTGAAAATTGTTCGTTTTTACAATGTTGATATTATAGTATCAGCTCATAATTCTTCCCTGGTTTCTCTGCAATTATGTCTTCATTTCTTATATATCACGTTTATATTCCATTACATTCACATCATAATTTGTGCAGCTATTTGATGGGTACCCCTTAGTTTTCAGCAATTTGCTACCATAAAAAGAGCTATTACAAATATTTTTATACATAAGGATTTTTTCCTCTTTTTTTTTTTTTTAATTTCTTTGGACTATAAATCTACTAGTGATAACTCTGGGTAAGGTTCTACACAATTTAGTATCTTCTTAGCCAAACCTCCAAAATGTTTTCCAGAATGACTGGACTAGTTCATATCTACCAGTAGAGTGTCAATGGGCCAGTTTTCCCAAAGGCTCTCCAGTGTTTGTCATTTTCCTTTCTTGTCATATTGTCCTATCTGATGAGGATGAAATACCAAAAATCCTTTGAGTTTCTTTAATTTTCATTTCTCTAATTATTAGTATTTTGGAGCCTTTTTTTTTGTATCTGTAGATAGTTTTGATTCTTTCCCTAGAGAACTGCCTGTGAACCATTGACTAGTAGAACCATTCTCTCTTTTTAAAAGGGTGTGAACTACTATATCTGTAGCCCATATCTGTTTCTATCCCATATATAGATATAGATATATATATATATATATCTGTCTAGCTATCTATGGGAAATTGTGCTAATTTAAACAGTCATTTCCTTAACTCAAAACTTCAAAAAAAAATAGAAAGTCAAGAAAAATGAAGTTGCTGGAATTTGATAAGAGTGGAGGCCACATGACCTAACAGAATGCTGGATTTGAAGTCAGAGCACCTGAGTTTAAATCAGTTACAGTTTTGACTTACCAGCTTGAGCAAATCAGTTGCCTATTCCTGATCTGTTTTATGAGGTTATTTAATTAAATGATGCCTAACCTTCTAGCTCTAAATCTTAGGATTTTATGATAATATATTTATTTCTAATATTTTGAGTCTCTTATTTTAAGGTATAGTGACTTCTGTTGGAAAAATTAAATCACTATTCTGAGCTTTTAGGCTGAAACTGAACTTGATGATAAGATTCAGGACCGACCTAGTTTCTAATAATAATCTAGATTGTTTATCATAATAACGGTAACTGACATGGTTTTAAGGTGTTTTGTAGAGAGCTTTCACCATTCTCATTTGAGTCTCTCAACAAAACCAAGATAATTAAGATGTTGTTAATTCCATGAGGAAACTGAGTCTAAGGTTTTTACTTCCCCCATGATCACACAGCTGGTAAATATCAGAAGTAGGATTTGAACCTTGGTTCAAAACCTACTTAAAGCCCAGCATGATAGTGACTAAATTGAGGGTGCATGCTGAACCTGTCATGCCAAATACCCTTTGCCTAAATAGCATTTAACAGGACCAGTCATTTCACCAAAACATATTTTCAAGCCTCTAACTCAGCTAGCTAGATCTATGTCCATTCTTTCCAGTACAATTTACACTTTCTTTTAGAAAACATACTAGTTCCAAAGGTGATTGGTGGAATCAGTGTGCTTTTTTTTTTTTAACCATTAGAACTTTCCAGCCTTTCCTCAGCTTCATTTACTCACTAACTTTTTCCTCCTCTGTTTTTCACTCTATCAAGATGTGTCACCTAATTCATATTCTAGTGGCAGATAACTCTTGACCACCAGCTCTTTCTCCCTCCTTGATCTCTCATGACCTTTGCTCTCACCCCATCTCAAACACTGGGACAGTCATACCCTTGAATCTTATCATCATCATCCACAGGTGTTATACATCCATGATGAAAAATTCTGAAATTCCTTATCTCAGATAATCTATCATTTCATCCCTTCCTACTCATCATTTCTCTTAAACGTATTCCTTGTTCTCACTGTGTCCACTAATCCCTCTACACCCTCATTACTCACCTTGGCCATCACCCCTGTCACCACCTTTGTTGTGGCTTCACTTGTCATTTCCTCTCTTCCTAGTATTTGCTCTGTAGTTGGCCAGATCATTTTATACTGTTCTCTGTTGAATTGTTTGCCCCCTTTCTCCTTGTCGTGCCTTGTCAAATCTTGAGTTTCTCTTATCACCAGTCTCCTTAGTTCATACATGCTGTTGGATATTGCTTAGGGAGTCATGAAACCATGGTCATTGAATCTTTTGCTTCTGCAAAGCAATCCTTTTACTCCTCCCTGGTTAACTTATTTTTGTGTCCCTGAAGAGACTGTTTCAGACTTGATCTTTTTATATCTCCCACATCATTCCCTTCCCCATCCCAGTCATCAGAGAAATTTCACTCATTCATTACTTAAAAAAAAAAAAACAAAAAAACTATTCACCATGATCTCTCCTTGTTCTCCCAACTAAAATACTCCCACTTGACCCTACCCTTCTAGACTTTGTTATTCTGTGTCTTTAGTCTCTTTCTTATCTATAATCCTAAAAAAAGGAAGCAAAGTATAGAATTATTGCCTCTATTTCTTCTCTCACTTCCTTTTTAACCCTTTAAGTCTGGCTTCTGACCTCATCACTCAACTGAAGTTACTATCTCCAAAGATACCAGTGATCAAAATCTGATGGCTTTTTCAAACTATTAATTTTTAGCATTTGATGTTGTTGACTACTAGCTTTTTGTATACTTTTTCTTCTTTGGGTTTGAACACACTGCTCTTTTTTCTCCTGTTGCTTCCTTCTCATTCGTCTTTGTCAGATCATCAACTGTATCATAATCCTTATCTTTGGTATATTCCAAGGCTCAGTCCCGGACCCTCTGCTCTTGCTGCATTCTCTTTTGTTAACTTCATAGGTTCCCATGGGTTTATTAATTGTGTCCTTGCTGATGACTCCCAGATAATCTAGCTGTGTTCTAATCCTGCTTCATCATTGTTGGGTATTTCTAAGTTTAACGTGTCTAAAACAGAAACTAATTTTAGCTTCTCATTACTCTCCTGTATTTGCCATTTCTGCCACATACTCTTGTTACCAGGTTCCACAGCCTCAGTGTCATCCTTACTTCTTTATTGTCCCACACCCCACATATTCTATTATTTACCAAAGTCTATTGATTATGTCTTTATAGCATTTGTCCCAAATTCTTCACCCACACAGTCACCACTTCAGGTCTAACCCTCATCACCTCTAGCCTGAACTATTTCAAGAGTCCTCAATACCTCGTTCTTACCTCCCCCTCCCAGCCCTCCATTCTTCATGTAAGCTGATAGTTATTTTTAAAATTCACTATGTAACTATATTACTCCCCTATTCAATAAACTACAGTGGGTCTTTATTGCTTTTAGGGTCCAGTATAAGCTGACTGGAGTGTAAAACCCTTCACAATCTGGCTTCAGCGTTTGTTTCCATCCTATAATATGTATTACTCCTTTTTTCATTCTGTTGTCCGGCCAAACTGGACTTCTTGCTCTTCAAGTTCTTCATCTCCTGTTCTTCAGTGCTATCATCTGGTGATTGGATTATACCTCCTCCTCGAATCTCTAGTTTTCTTTTCAGTCAGTCAGTAAACATTCATTAAATACCTATGACCAAGTACTGTGGGGATACAAAAAGAGGCGAAAGATGGCCCCTGCCCTCCTGAAGCTCACAATATATACAAATTATATCAAGCTATATAAAGGATTAAGAAGAAATAACAGAGTGAAGGCAATGGGATTAAGAGGGACTAAGAAAGGCTTCCTGGAGAGGTTGGGATTTTAGTTGGGACTTAAAGGAAGCCAGATAACCCAGTAGGCAGAGATGAAGAGGGACAGTATTCTAGGCACAGGAGACAGCTAGAGAAAATACCCAGAGTCAAGAGATGGAGTGACTTTTTTTCAAGGAATAGGAAGGAGGCCATTAACACTAGATTGGAGATTAAGTGGCAAGAATTTATGGGGTAAGAAGAAGGGAAAGGTAGGAAGAGGTTAGCCAGGGGTGGGGAATCTGGCTGGCCTCAAGCCTGCATGTGGCCTTCTAGGTCCTTGAGTTTGGCCTTTTGACTGAGTCCAAGTTTTACAGAACAAATCCTATTGTTAAGAGGATTTGTTCTGTGCAGTTAAAAAGAATTTTTGAATGACAAGCAGCAGATGTTATATTTCAGAGTCCAGATCAAATACCAACTCCTACATGAAGCCTTTTTTGATTCCTTCCAGTCTTTCCCACTCTAAATTACCTTGTATTTACTTTGTATATACTTTAAAAATATATACTTATGCCCACCTTGTTTTCTCCAATGGAATGTAAACTTCTTGAAGACAAGGACCATCTCATTTTTGTCTTTGTGTCCTATATATCTAATACAGATATATGTTCATGAATTGAACAGTTTCTTAGGAGGGGAAAAATATATATATATATATATTCACTTAGGACAAAATATACTTTTACTGAATAATAAAATTCAAAAAAGTTATTTTGAATGACGTGTGCCCGTGCGCATAGTATTTTTTAAACAAAACATACTCTAGATTGTTGCTTTGAAAGTACATGACAACATGGTTTGATGAAAAGGGCAGTCAACTGGGAACCACTCCATCTAGGTTCTAGTCCTTATATGGTTCCTAAGTAGCTATATCATGTTGGCCACAGCACTTCACATTTCAGGCTCTCATCTGTAAAATTAGATGAATGCAAACTTCTTTTTGGTACATGATAAATGTTGGTTGAATAAATCAATAAACGGTTATATTGTGTTGGTCAGTATGATATTACAGAGAACGTTCTAAATGGATCTTGTAGATGAAACATGACAATTGGTTTGACTAGCTAATTAGCAATATAATTTGTCTTCTCATATATGGCAAAGTTCTTTACCTTTATTGTATTAATTACTGAATACACAGCTTTGTCTTTTATACTTTTGAAATATGTTATACTAAATGTTCTATTCCAACTCTGAAATTCTGTAATCCTGAGAACACTGTGAAAATATGTTCCCAGTCTACAAGAAGCCAACTGTCTTTTTATAGAGAAGTAGGAAATGAAACAAATACTTTGAACCTTGTAAGAAAAATCAGGAGGTGATCTACATCAACTGTCTCCCTTTTCTCTCCTTATTCCTTCCTTTTACTCGACTCCCAATTTTATTTGCATGGTTTGGTGTGTTGTTTGCAGAATTTGATTAGCATCTTCAAATGTTATGAAAGGAGTATAGGCAGTTGTTAACAGAATGATAGAATTTCATACAGAAATTTTCATTTTACTCACAATGTGAATAGTATAGAATTAGCCATTTTAAGAATCTGAATTCCTTGATGTTTGTACCCAGAGATACTGAAACAACTCTACATTTAGTGAATAGTAGCTTGTAGAATATTTCAGAGATGATCTATACCATACTAGGTCTAGATATGTATTTAATTCATTTCATTCCTCATGATCTTAACTGTGAACGTTTTGTCACAGTTGTTGCTTTTTGTACATGTAATTTTGTCTATAGGAAGCTCTCAGAAATTTTCTTCTTGGGTTCAAGACTGTTTTTCTTTCCTTGTCTGCCACATTTTTAGAGTTACCTTATCAAACTATTCAGCCAAATGTGGTCTCTAAACAAATAATATGAATGAATAAACAGATGGAAAATAATTTAATAAGCTCTTGCTACATGTAAAACACTGTGCTAAGTGCTAGGGTTACTGATAAGACAGTTTCTGTTTTCAAAGAGCTTCCATTCTAATGGGGGAGATAGAGTCATGACCAGAGATAAACTTAGTTTGAAAAGGTACACTGATGGAGCCCAAGGTAGTAGATTGACACCTCCTTAACAGTATCAGTGATAAAATTCATTTAATTATGAGTGGGATGATGGTGGAGACATGGCACTGTTGAGATGGCCAGGGAATGATGTGAAGCATGATGGGATTCTGTTTTAGGATGTACTAGGCCACTGTAGCAGTCACTAAACAAAAGTCACTCCCCAAGGAAACAGTTCTAGGCATGAAATGTTAGGTCCTTCTTGACTTGGTTGCTGGTCTCAGCAGCATGACTGCTGACTAATCAGCTAAGGTTCTGTTTTAAAAGTTGTCTTTTTTAGTCTTCTACTTTGAAAAATTACTTATACTATTGCCTTTCATTAGTATAATCAGTATTTTTGTACTTCACTGCATTTGGGGATTTTCACTTAAAATTTTAAAATATATGAAATGTCTAATTTCTACAAAAACCCCTAACTTTTTTTTCCCCTATATAAATATAGATGATTCACCTCCAGCCGAACGGGAACCAGGAGAAGTTGTAGACAGCCTGGTAGGCAAACAAGTGGAATATGCCAAAGAAGATGGCTCCAAAAGGACTGGCATGGTCATTCATCAAGTAGAAGCCAAACCCTCCGTCTATTTCATCAAGTTTGATGATGATTTCCATATTTATGTCTACGATTTGGTGAAAACATCCTAGATGTCATCATGAACTTTGCCAAATTTGTGGAACTATTAAATGTAAAATTTGTAGACACAAAGACTTGACTGCTTTCCAGTTTAATGAAAGCTTAAATGTCCCTGCGAACCCACAATCTCTGCCAGCAAAACTGTTTTGTTCGGAATAGTAGATTTATGTGAACATGACACATTTTGTGTAAGGAACTCCTCCCCTTGTAAGAAGTCAGTCTATTTGGTAGAGGGGGAGTTAAATGGAAGAACAGCTACAAATTCAGGCTGTGGAAAAAGTTATCTATATCATTAATCAATAACCTAAAAATGTAATAGGTCCTAACCATTTTCCCCTTCAATCTCGTACTCACATGCAAGTGTAGTTTGATATTTTTTATATTGCCTTCTGTGATATTAAATATAATTTTTTGGCTATTGGCAGTCCTTGTTCTGAGGTTTGGGTCAAAGCTAAAAGATAGACCTAAAGATTCTCCCAGTTTAATAGGAATGCCTGATCTGAGCGGTATCAAAACTCTTTACTGTGTTTCTACTTCTTATTTAAAGTTACCTTTTATAAAACAAAAAGCACATGGAAATACTCTGTATGTGCATTTTAGAAACCCAGTGGTCATATGCAAGTGTCTGTTTATGCACCTTTTTATTCTGGAGGCTTGAAGCTATAATAGAAGATATTAATTAACCAAATGAACAGTTGGAAATGAAATGCACACATTGCTAATCCATGTTTATAAGTTGTAGCAACCAGTCAATACATGCTAAAAGGCTGCCTTTAATTCTAAGCATTGTTTAAGGGCGAGAGTGGCATTTTTATTCGTTGATACTCTCTAGCAAACCTCAGTAATTTGTGCCACAATAGTCCAATGCTACACAGTACTACTACATGTTAATTTTTGATTACATATTCGGCCCATTATTTGACGTTGAAATTAGCAGCCTGGATTTGATAGTGCTAAAAAAGGCTAAGAATTTACCTGCTGTTTCCAAAAGTTCCTGGAACAACACAGTTCTTTTTTTTATTAGACATTTAGGTTTTAGGGAAAGAGAAGCATGTTTTGCCTTCTTTATAGGTTCTCTGGGATTCCCTTTATTTTTATTACTATTATTGTTATTATTTTTATTACTGTTATAATTATGGTCCAAGAAGGCATTTATTAATATTTTTATTTCTGGCTTTTCCCCCCACAAGGAATGTCCTAACAAATAGCCTACAGCTTAAATCTGTTGTAGCCTTTTGTGGTGTTGTATGTACTCGCTTAAGGTATGCTGTTAATGTGAATTCCATTCAATGGACACTAGAATTCTGCATGCCAGTGGTGTACTACTATCTAATGAAAGCTATAGGCAGTCTTTCAGTGGTTCAATCATCTGCACTAGATTGTGGATGTAAATAATAGCAGCCCATAGCAGCAGAATCCTTTTCACAGTTTTAATCTTGCAAGGTAGTTTTAAAACCAAGGTAGTTATAATGTGGAGCTTTAAAGAGTAATCAGAATTGTAAAAATGGTCAATGCAATAGCAAAATTGTCATTTCACATTATAGTGGCAGAGCTTTGCAAATTGAAAAGCTCTGCTTCATAAAAATATGGTGTATGAAGCCAATCATCAGTTTGGGGGAAGGAATACCCAGAAATCCAATCTTACAGTTTGTGAAAGGCCAGAGGTGATGTTCAACGACCGAAATTTCAGAGGTCTACGTGACCTTTGTTGTGGGTATTCTTGATATCGAAGACTCAGTGGTTTAAGCCCCTTTCTATCCATTTTTTGCCTGATTCATATTTTAGCCTTAAGGCTTGTGCCTCATTATGCTGTTGAATGGTAACGAATACTCATCATAGAAATACAGTACCTTAATTATTTGCCCATTGCTACAATTGCATTTTGTCCAGTATTTCACCTTGGGCAACCAAAGGCAGGCTATTTTGTCTTTTCAGTAAATAGCTTCTCAATGCAGTCCTTAAGCATTAAGTACCTAAGTCGTCAATGTTTTTTGTGTTTTTGAACAAAGTGAGCAGATTTGCAACAGTGTTTCATCCTGCAGATCTGTTAAGTGTTTTTCTATTGACTCTTAAGAGTCCTGCATGTAAATCTCAAAGCTGAGCCTGGCTCCATGAGCCCAAGTTGATATTTGTGGCACAAGAATGAATGAGTGTATTAAATATACACAGAATATGTGCATACATCTGTAATACAGTGAATTTGGGGCTATACATCTGAAGAATAAAGTGTTCATTTTGAAATATTTGTTGACGTTTGGGTCTACTGAAACATTTTTAGCATTACTTATGGCTTGTATTTGTGGTTTTTCTGCAAGCCACTTTAATATACCATATAATCTGCCAATCTAAGGATGACTAGCTATACTATGTAAATTATGGTTCTGTTTTTAAGTAATTGTCCCACTTGTTGCTTTTAGGGTTTGGGGGGAGGGTTTCCCCCCTTTGGTAGCTTAAGCCACCTTTATTGAGGCTGAAACTAATCCCACTTCCTGCCCATCTACTTTGGGCTATGTTTTAGGCTCATGTTTCAGATCTGCATGCAGTGCTTGCGTTACCCTGGTAACCAAAATGTTGGTTCCTTGTTCTAGGGGTTCAACATTACTTTCCAAAATTATCATGGGGCTTGTGACAACACAAGCAATGGATCTGTGTATAAAATTTATTGGCCTTTCTCATTTACCTGCTGTAGTATTGTTGTATTGTGTGTGTGATATCAGGCTGCCATGTAAAACTTTAAAAAACAAAAAAAATTTAAATGCAGACCATCCTTTTTGCATGCTTAGAAGTAGAATGTTCAGCGTAACAAACAAAAGTTGCATGTTAAAACGTTAGGTTTTTTGTTTTCTTTTTTTGATTTTGTTTTTAGTTTTGTGTGAATTTGCTTACTGTGCTGTTTTAATGGTTGTTGGTAGAATTAAAAAGCACTGGTGAGGCGAGCATAGTGCCAACGGAAGGTGATTTCCAGTTATATGTGTCATGCAGCATTTGAAGGGACCATGCATTGTTAAAATACGTATACATATATAAAATCACAGTTACATCTTTTAAGAAACCTACTTTTTTTTCTTTCGTGTGCCAAACCCTAAAGTGCACTGGAGAGTAGATTTTTTTTTTAATAAAACTATGAACATATTAGAAAACTAGCTTTTTCATTGTCTTAAATGGCAGTGCCCCAAAGCCTTCTTAAGCTAATTATCCTTAAAGATGAAGGTTCTCCTAAGATAAAATAATTTAAATTACTTCAGGGAAAACAATTATGATTAAAGCAGTTTGTGGTTCCTTGGAAATGCTGTACTTTTTGTACTTTACATCAGTAGTGCAATTTGGATCGTTCTTGGTATGTGTATAGTTCAAAGGTCTTCGTGTTCACATTTAAAATTAGGTAAACGACTTCATCTTTAGAGCTTGGTTTCATTTTTAATTTCATTTTATTTTAAACAATGTAGACAGTTCCCTGTTCTCTGCATTTAGAAGTATAAACACTTTAAATCTGTTACTTAATTCTGTAAGTAATTTTTATAATTATGATGTAACTCTATCCTTAAAACATTTAAAATAAACCCTTTATGTGCAACTTATGACTGTAAATTTTGTTCTCATGAGCAAAATGTGACATTAAAACTGTGAAGATAGTTTCTTCAATTATTGTAATTAAAGTACGACTTGGTTTTAATATTGAACAATATATAATCGTACCATACTTTGGAATTAATTGCTTATTTGAAGCAAGTAATCCATTTTTCTTTTATTTTTAACCAAGCAAGTATGAATGTCAATTTTTTAAAATACAGGCATGAGAAGGAATCGACTTTTGATCTGGAAGCATGGTATTTAAATTGTACTTTGGAAAAAAATTCTCTTCTGTTCTGTCTCTTCCCATTTAAAAAGAACATCTGAGTTAACCTATAAACATAAATCTTAAAACATTCACTTTTTTTTAGGGCAATTGGGGTTAAGTAACTTGCCCAAGGTCACACGGCTAGGTTTTTGTTTGTGTGTGCGTTAAGTGTCTGAGGCCGGATTCGAACTCAGTCCTTATGACTCCAGGGCCAACTCTCTACTCACTGTGCCACCTAGCTGCCCCAACATTCACGTTTTAAAAAAAACATAAATAGGATGTTACACTGCACAGTACTTAGTGATATGTTTAGACATTGACATGTATACCTGCTTTAAATCAACACTTATATTATAAATCTTTAATATTTTTACTCACTTAAATTCTGACCACTGATATTAAAAAGGAAAATCGTTCACTACTTCACAAATGCTGAATAAATGTAAAGACAAGAAGAGGTATCAGAGAAAGTAATTGTAGCACTTTCCATATAAGTGTATTCTTAAGTTTTGCATTTCAGTTATTACTTTAGATTTAACATGTTTTGCCATGATGTAGTCCACAGAACTGAGAGTTGGCTTTATGTGCCTTCAGTAGTTAAATTGTTTTGTCTACTCATCAGCTTCACTGCTCAGCATTGTCATAGGAGCTCATGATTGTGATTTTTTTTGCATGAAATATTAGCAGTTTTATGTCATGAAATTTTTTAATGTGATTTATTTGTGGAAAGAACACAGAGTTTAGAATACCTCGGTTCCTAGCCTCATTGTTAGCCTTGTAATTTCAAAGTGAGTTAAGCTTAGGCCTTTGCCAGTTCTAAAATTCAGTGAGATACTTGGAAAGCTTATAAGAAAGTACAGGAAATTGGGCAAATCTTAGTTTTGTTTTGTTTTTTACATGAAAAGTTTTTTTTTAATTCTAGTTTACAAAGAATTAAATCACATTAAAAATGATAATCTGGAATTTTAGGAATTAATGCCTGATAACAGATCTATAACAGGGATTCTTAAAATTTGGAGTCTTAACTTTTAAAGAAATATTTTGACAACTATTTAAATAGAAATGATTTCCTTTGGGATCCTATGTATTTTATTTTATTCATTTAAAAATATTCCAAGAGAGGAGTGGGTTTTTTTTTTTTACCACATTGCTAGAGAAGTCCATTAAAAAAAAGTCAAGATCCCCTAATCATGAAGATTGAAAGGCTTGAATCTAATAAGATGAAATTGAACATAAACAAAAGTAGTCTTACACTAGATCTTTTAAAAATACATGACATCACAAATACATGACAAAGTATGCTTGTTTAGATAGCAGTTTAAAATTTTGTTTTAGAATTTTAGTGGATTAGGTGCATGAACCAACAATGTGATTTAATAACAAAAAAATTCTAATTGGATTTTAGAGTGTGTGGAGTTGTTCATTTTTTAATACTACATTTTATGAAGGATGAGAATATGAAAATTTAATGCTGTTGAGTCTTGATATGATACCATTGTGGATATATTGCCCTAAGACTAAATTACTTGGGATTTCCTGGTAGAGCATAAGCAGTAAATGTTTTTCGTTTTGGTCTTGGCATACCCACCAGTTAACCCTGTGAACATTTTAGGCATTTAGTTAATATTTATTGAATGTTTATCATTGAATACTTAGCCTGGGGAAGAGAAAACCTAGGATTGTGGGAGGGGGGATAATTTCTATTTTCAAGTATTTGAAAAACTGTCATGTAGAAGAGGGAATAGACATTTTCTAGTTGACTCCATGAGCTGTATTACCGGGAGCAGTTGTTGGCAGTTAGAAAGTGATTTAAACACCATATTTAAAAAAAAAAAGTTGTGTAAAAAACAGAGTTATATAAAAGTTCTAGTGTCTGACTGTGATTTCTTTTTTTTTTTAATTTTTTTTTTTTTAAGCAATTGGGGTTAAGTAACTTGCTCAAGGTTACACGGCTAGTCATTATTTATGTGGGGGTGCTCATTTTCTGAGGCCAATTTTGATCTCGGGTCATCCCAACTCCGAGGCCGGCGCTCTTACTCACTGCCCCGCCTAGCCGCCCCTTTAGGGCAATTGGGGTTAAGTAACTTGCCCAAGGTTACACGGCTAGGTTTTTGTTTGTGTGGATTAAGTGTCAGAGGCTGGCTCCGAACTCAGGTCCTTCTGATTCCAGGGCCGGCGCTCTATTCACTGCGCCCTCTGACTGTGATTTCTACCTTAAAATCTGGTGAGGCCCACTCTAGCGATGATTGGATGATCAATTTATCAGCTATTTCGTAGAATTCTTGAGTAGGTACAGATTGGATTAAACAGCCCTAGAGATCATGGAATCTCAGAGTTTGGTTTGTTTTTTTTTTTCAGTATGGGAGTATCTGATACTAGTATTCTTATATCTTAGTTGTTTCCTTTGAAATGTGAATATCTGATTTTTCCTTAGGGAAAAAAGTAGAGAAATGAAATAAATGAAGGCGACCATTTCAAGAATCAATCTTAAATAATCCTGAATTAGGCAGAGTATTTGTAGCTCTGATAGATTGTTTAATTTCTACTTGGAAATTAAAATCAATGCCTTTATTTCATGTATACAAATGAACAGATGAAGCAAATTGTATGACCCATGGGTATTTTCATGCTGAGTGCATTCTGTAGCCAGTCAGCTGGTTATAAATGAGCCCAGTTACTAATCAATGATAGATATAGCTATGTTTTAGGATTTTTAGTTTCTTGGTCTTAACATCATTTCTCTGGCTGTTTATTTGACCAATCTGGACATTAAACTTCCATATTGGTGAACTGACTACAATCCGGTATTTCATTTTTTGAGTGTTGTCTTTTGACAACTTTGACGCTTTTTGATGGCACTGATTTTCTTTCCCCTTTTGCTAAATGACAGGTTTGAAGTAAATGATGTAAGTACTTTCCAGCAATAACATTTTATGACTGATAGAATTGTTGGAACTGAATTTGGAACTATGGTAAGTAAGAGGAAAGAGTTGAGAAAAAACCATTTTTAAAATCTTTGTATTCAGAGATGACTGTAATACTGCAGTCTGCTTTTTAACATTGTTTTCATAAATGGCATTTATAAACTGAGGCTGTTAAAATATTAAAATAGCCATAATGAAGGAAATTAAAGGTACCCTTGGTTACACACACACACACACACAGAAACATCTAAGTGAACAGCTAGAAAATCACACCACAAATATTTAAAACAACCCTGAAATTTTTAAATAAGCAAACCTAGAAGGATGTTGATAAAGTTTCATAATGAAGTCCCTGAGCAAGTTAAAGTACTTGAAACAACAGAGGAAGAAAAAGAAAAGGAAACTCGAGATCAGTTCTCAAATGGGTCAAAAAGATATTAAAAGAATTAAGGAGATGCCAGTGAGTTGATATGAGTGAATAAAAGTGTTGGAGGAAATTTTCTTGAAATCTAAATGAAAATAAATGATAATATAGACGTGAAAAAAGAATAGGGAATAATAACTAAAATATTAAAATGTTCCCCATCCCTGACTAATCATTTTACCTGAGGTTTGCCATTAATCTGATAGTCACAGTTTCATTTTCACTCTTTCAACCTTTACATATTATCACCCAAGAAATTCATTAATTTGGTAAAATAGTAAGGAAAGGGCCACTTCTTTATTATTATAGACATTATAATATTATTATTATTTATAATAATTATAGACACTGTCTATGAAGAGTAGCCATTTTTTTTAAGATCCAACTTTTCATTTCACTGGAGGCAGGGTGGGAAAGTGGCTAGAATGCTGACCAGAGTTAGGAAGACTAGGGTTTAGTTCCTGTCTTTGCTATATAATTGCTAGTTCACCATGGATAACTTGTAACCTTTTATCTCCTTGGTCTAGTAAGGGTTTTGTTTTGTTTTCTGTCCCTGAAAATTTTATTTTATTTGTTTTATTTTTGGAGGGCAGTTGGGGTTAAGTGACTTGCCCAAGGTCACATGGCTAGTAAGTGCCTGAGGTCGGATGGTGCTCTGTTCACTGCACTACCTAGCCACCCCTTCCCAGAAAAATTTAAAACCCTTCAGATGATGTTTAAAATTTTAATCAGGAATGAATAAATAAGCATTTGTTAAGTGTCTGTTATGCATTAGGCACTAAACATGAGGGATACACAGAAGTGGAATAGTCCTTGTCCTCAAGGAGCTTACAGTTTTAACTGGGGGAGATTGCACGTAAAAATAGAGGTATATACTAAATTTGTTGTCCCTGCCTTGTATCTCCCCACTGTCTACACAAAATGCCAAAATGATTTTCCTAAGGTACCAACCTTATCTCCCTCTCCCCACATACCCGAAGTTTCCTGTTATCTCAAGGATTAAATGCAGACTCCTGTTATTTAAAATCCTTCCTACCTCTCCAGTCTTCTTACACATGCCCTCAACATCCACAATCCAGCCATGCTGCTTGATGTTCCTCAGCCACATAAAGCACCTTTCTCCATCTCCATGCCTTTATGCTGGCTTCTCCCATGCTTGGATCCTTCTGTCTTCCCCCCTCCACCAACTGGTATCTGGTTTACTTCCAGAAGCACCACCTTCTGCAGGAATGGTTTCCTGACTCATCTGGGTATGGGTGCCCATCCTCTCATTTCTGCTTTGTGTGCATTGTTAAATACATGTCTTATCACCTGTTAGAATACAAGCTTCTTGATGTCAGGGATTTTGTGTTTGTTTTTGATACCCTGGCACTGAGCCTAGCTGCCTGGCACATAATAACTACTTGATAAATGTTTGTTGATTAATCAAAGATAGATTTAAGGTCATGCTGAAGGCTAAGGCACTAGGAGTTAGAATAAAGGCCCTTCCTGTAAAAGGCAATACTTAAACTGAGCAGGAAACTAAGGATTCTTAAACCCAGAGATGAGGAAGGAGTACTCTCCCAAGTATGGGAAAGTTAGCATTTATAATAGCAAAGATCTTAGAACTCACATTCCAATATGACATGTTACCATTTGCCAAGAGAATCTATGACATTTAATACTGGTTAAATTTGTATTTATTTTTGTTGATTTAACACTTTGATAAAATTTCCCGTTTACATGGTTTTATCTAAAATTTCACCTTCTGCCTTCACTAATGAATCTGTTCTTTTTATGGTCCAAATAAATGTCAACATATTGTTCATAACCACTGAAATTAGATTTTTCAAAAGTGTTATTGATGTATTTGTTTTAAAATGTCTTGATATCTTTATTTCCAGTATGTCTTTCTCACTCCCAGAGTTGTTGCTTATAACAAAGAATAAATAAAGAACTAGCCAACACATCAACCAAGTCTGAATTTGATGGAGTTACACACTGTAGTTAACTCACCTCTGCAAAGAAAGGCAACAAGGTGATACAGTCTCACATCTTTTCTCCAGATTCATATTGGTCACTTTTATTTCTGTTATTCTTTACATTCACATTTTTATGTGTATTTTTTTCTTTTTTGCTTACTTTGCATCAGTTTATATACTTCTGTTTGTATTGATGTATTTATTAATTTGATAACAATTTATCCTTTATTTTCCTAGCAAAGGAGAATGTACTTTGAAAGGTTTTATTTTGATAAAGATACATTATTTTCCTTTATTTATGCGCAGCTGAGAAGGATTTCGGGTCATTTTAGGTTATTTATAAGTTTAACAATTTCACTTAACTGCTATGGTTGTCTTTAGCTGTTCCTTAAAAATAGCCAGTAAATCCAGCCTAGTTATTAAATATCTCAAATTTTTTTATTCATGTATCTCATACATGTATGTGTATGTCTACATATATATGTATACACACATGTGCATATATTATCTAAATACATATGTAGTATATGTACATATATACATCTATACATTGTGTATTTGTGTGTATATACACACATTAAAATATTGGAGTTTTCATGTTATCTTTTCTTTAGAAAATTTCCTTAAAGAAAATATCCATGTAGAACAGTTGCTTGTTTTTAAAGTGTATTCAAAACAGCTGTTAGAAAGGTGTCCTTAGAAGTTGTCATATATAACATAATTCAGTCTTCCAAAAGGTAGTATTTTGAAATCTTATCATTGGTGGGGTCATTTCTAGATCAGGTTAAAAAATAGGCTCAATTTCTCTTTAAAGAAAAAATGTCATAGTACAGGCACTACTGTCCCCCAATTTCAGTGGAAAATTAGAAAGAGAATGTATACACTTTGAATTTTCAAATAAAGACATATATAGTGAATTGTGAATAACCGATAAATGTTAGGAGCAATGATGACTTTTACAACTTTTCCATGCATTAGAGTAGAATTTCATTACTTAGTACCCAGTTCTTAAACCCAAGGACAGCTCAAGAATTGAGACAACAGAAATCATTAATTCTCATAGTTTTCTGTGATAAAATATCTTGTTTATAGAGTTATAAATAGCATTAATTTTATCTGAGAAGTTACTCATAAGCTTTAAAGTTCCTTTTCCAGTTTTCCAGTTGTTTTTTTCCCCAGATAAGTGGAAATTTTGAGCATCCCTCTTCAATATTCTCCTGTCCTCTGAAAAAATAAATTTATGTCCTAAAATTTTATGACACTATATTATAATTGTCTAGAAAGCCTTGCGAAGTAGCCATTATTAATTTTAGCCTTTTTATACTTCAGTTTTCTAAATAATATCATGGAATTACATCCCTTCCAAAATAAAAATATGCTAAGGATTTACATATTCGATTTCAGTCTCTGAATTTTGATTTGACAAGTAGTTTTTTTGTTGTTTGTTTTGTTTAAATTTGTTACCAGAAAGTGTAGGTCAACACACATATTGGCTAAAACTTTAAGGTCAGTATATGTGGATTTTGAAGTATAAAATATGTAGGTCATTAAAATTGTCTTTTCCTTCCTTAAGATTTAAATGAGTAACCCAAACATTTGCTGTCATAAATAATGAAAATGATGAAAGAACATTCTTAAAGAGAAATATTAGTATTACACGTATTAAGAAAGTAAAATGCCAGTCAGCTTCGTGTCAAAAACTTGGGGTCTAAGAAATATATCCTGGTTCCCCAACTTACTAAATATTTGACAAATCAACCCTCATAACATAACTTTTCTCACCTGTTAATTAACATGCATTAAGATGTATTTGACAGCCTTATGAAGGTCAAATGTATTGATAAATGAGAAACTTTTATAACTTCTAAAACACCAAACAAATTTATTTACTTATTTGCCCCCAAATCAAGTGTATATTATTTATACAATACTTGCTGAGTTCTGTAAGTTATGGTGAAATACTTGGTCTTTGCATATTTTCATATCCTTATTCTCAGATTATATGGGTAATACTTGAAAAACTGTAAATTGATCACCTGACCCATCTTTTCAGGGTCAGATTTTAGATTTTGTTTTTGTTATTATAGGACATACTCATAATTTTTTCCCATAATCTCCGGTTGTCATGACTGAACCCTATAATTTTAGAGAGTTTGATAATATCTGTTATGAAGATCATTTTTCATGTGTGCCTGTAAGAGAGCTCTGCAAAACATTGGAGTAACCATAAGATCCAAGTTCTGGTTTGAACTCTGGTTCACTTTCTGGTAGACTTCTGAGTTAAGCTAGTTAATCACCTATATGCTTTTAGTTCTTCCTCTTCCTCTAAATAATAGGTTAAAATTGTCTTTACCTTTCTTAGTAGGGTCTTGATGGGACTATCATTTATAAAGTACTTGGACAAACTATTGAAGCTTAAAGCTGCACTAAGACTTTTGGAATGCTGTATGTTTTAAAAGTGTACTTTAATTCTTTCTTATGTCCAACCTATTCTGCAGAGGAGTCCATCAGGGACATATGTCTAGGCTTGCTTTATAAGTTTAGCATTTTCTTGAATAAATCCTTATGTGTATGTATACATACATACAACAATTTTTTTTGCCTTTGTAATCCACTAAACCAAATTAAGCAATTGACTTTAAGCAACTAGAAGTTTTGCTTTTACCACCCAACATTCTGATTCTACAGATGGGTTGGATTATCATTCATTGTACTCTTTTGAAAAGCAGGATTTTAAAAAATCTCACTAAAACATTAAAACCTTTGACCTATCTTTTTCATTGTTGACAGTGAAACAGGCTTGGGGAGGGAGGTGCTATGAGCGTATGGAAGGAAATAAGTGAAAACTCCTTGAAAGTAGTGAACTTGAAAATAAAGTGATTTTAACTTTTCCAGGACCATGGGCTACATTATATACTTACATACCTAAAGAGAGAATTTCTAAGATACCAGAGTATTGTTTTTTGGGTTTTTTTTAAGCTGTTTGGAAAAGTGCCTCCCAATATTAACAAAGTAGCAAACCGATCTATAGTTTTCTCCTTTTATTATGTAAGAACCTTTGTATCTAAACTTTTATGAAAACATATAGGTTTAGGTTATTTCTAAGGTCTAAAACATCCAGGAACAAGTGAACCATTACTGTGCTAAAGATTGTCCCCCCAAAGCAAGGAGGATATTAGGCTATTTACTTGAGCTCTGTCAGATCAGGAGGGCTCTGGTTACTGAATTGTAAACTATTATTTTTTCATGCTATCACATTGTTAGGGTTTACCTTAGAACTAGTGTGAAGGTTCATTTCTTCTCTAGAAAATCATTCTATAGATCAGGAGGCTTCTAGTTGTAGAGTTATGAAATAGGCCTAGTATTTTTTCTTCATGCTTGTGTTGATTGGTGCTATAGGTTAGGATCATAAAAAATTCAAATTTGGAGGAATGTTAATAATTTCTACTCTTCCAAAAATTTTTTGCAGATGAGATTCTCAAAGTCTGTAAAAACAGTTTTAGGTCTATACTGATAATAGTATTATAGTTAGTATTCTCTCTTTAGAAAAAAAAAGAAACACAATTTATAATTGATTTATTGCATCAATGTATCACCATATAGAGACAGTAAACCTTGAATCAGGCAAGTTTTCTACCAGTCTATCAATGGAGACCTATATTTTGATTCCAAATCTTTGTTGAGCTAAAAGTAGTCACTTAGTCATTAAATCTTTTAACTCCCAGGTGAGTTTAACAGGTCTCTTAGGAAGAAAATCAGTTCTAATCCTAAAAAGTAGTGAGGATTTCCAAATCTAGGTTATAATAAAAATTTATAAAACTTTTATTATTCTGCATCCTTATGAGTATGTTGAATAGCACTTTCAAATACTGGAATAACTCTGTCAATTGCCCATCTTTGTACATAATCATTCTATAGGATCTATACTTTGGAACCTCAGGAATTGAAACATTTATAGACAGTTCTGTTGGGAGCAGCATGCTCACTAGAAGTACTACTTTCAAGTATACAATTATCCGTGAAGAAAGAATGCCAGAAAACAAAACATTTACGGAGACAGGGAAACAGAATTGACTCCTTAAGGTCAGGAAATGTTATCTTACTTGATTTAAAAAAAAAAAATCTCTAGACCCTTGCCCCAACATAGACATTTAGTAAATATTTGTTGAATTAAAATCATTTGAATTGCCTGGATCAGGGACAGCATTCTGATATGCAATGCCTTGTTGCCAGACCAGGTATCCCTATAGATGCTTAGCTGATTTACAAAATCATGAAATGAAAACAAGAACCAAACGTACAGCACTAGAGATAGAGGGATTGGCAATCAATCAGACTCATGTCTATTCTGGCAGATTTTGTAGTTAATCAGGGATTGGTGTGTTGAGAGAAGCCTTGTTATGTGAATTACCATCAAGAAAATCTTTTTTCCCTACCACTAAACCCAGAGTTACTTATATATCATATCTCAGTATTGTCAAAGGAACTAGTTCTTTTATCAGGGAATTTTCTTCATTAACTTAAGAGTAGGAGTAGAGATAAAAGACTATTCGCGATCTACCTCTTCTATTATCTTAAAAGCCAGCTGGAGAAGATTGGTGTAGTAGTAGAATAATGGACACATCTAGGATACAGTTTAAGTCCTGGCTTTGGCATTGCTATGACTTTGGGCAAGCCCCCTCTGGGCTTTATTTTCTTCACCTATAAAATGAAGGGGTTGGACTAGATAATTTCTAAAATCTCTTCCAGGTCTAATATTCTTTGATTCTGAGAGTAGGACAACGATTAGTGTTTATAGCATACATCAGTGGTTTGATTGTGGGAGGACATTCTGCAAGATTCTGACCAATTTGTTTTTTCTACTTTCTCTTCCATTAACTTTTCATTTCAACCTCTTTATTTCTTTTTCTGTTGTCTTCCACAAATGATCTCAAGAATAATGAACTGTATAAGTCAAAAGCCTTTTTAGAAAATTTAATCACTATTTTATATTCTTCACAGAAGGGACTGATGTTTCCCACACACACCCTGTCCACAATCTCCAAATTTTTTGTAGAACTTGCTTTCAGAGATGATTCTTTAACCCAGCTTATAGCAGAAGTAAATTTTACCCTGTCTATTTATTCATGGTTTCTTTTCGCAAGTTGTTAACTATAGATGGAGTTATCTAAAAAAATTTTTGCCATCAATAGGACTAGGCTAGTGCATGC
This sequence comes from Gymnobelideus leadbeateri, assembly GCA_011680675.1. Taxonomy (NCBI): domain Eukaryota; kingdom Metazoa; phylum Chordata; class Mammalia; order Diprotodontia; family Petauridae; genus Gymnobelideus; species Gymnobelideus leadbeateri. Next base: position 704,976 of record WOXC01000383.1, read on the forward strand.
AATCTTCAGACCATTTCATGGACAAGGGAAGGTTATGGTTTAATAATTCTTTCCTTTTTTTTTTTTAAAAAAGAATATATCAACAGTCTTTGTCTTTACATCTCCTTCAGTTCCAAATAGGTTCTTCCCCCCCTCTCCAGAGAGCCGTTTCTTATATAGCGAAGTATAGAATACATGGGGGAAAAGAACAGTTCAGTAAAACAAACACATTGGTAAAATCTTACATTACCAATGTCCCATTCCCATAGTCTCCCATCTCTAAAATAAGGGAAGAGGGAAGAACATTTATCTCTTCTTCAGACCAAACTTGATTATTATAATTACAGTGTTCAGTTTCTTTGTTGTAGATCTATGTCATATTCTACCTCTACTTACTCTACATTATATCTGTTCATCTCTTCGTGTGCTTCTGTAGTCTTATTTTTTTTATAGCATAATAATACTCAGTTTCATTCATGCACCATAATTTGCTTAAATCATTCTCTAAACAATGGATGCATCTACTTTTCCAGTTTTTAGCTACTGTAAATATATATATATATATATATATAACTATATATTATATATATATATATTATGACTGTTTTGGTGTATCTGAGACCTTTCTGTTTCACTTCCTTGGGGTATATGCTTGTCAGTGAATTCTCTGGTTCTAGGGGTGGACACACATTTTAGTCATTTGCTTAGTCATTTAAATATGCTTTTAAATCATTTGATTGAAACAGCATGATATGGTAGACTGTGGACACAAGTCAGAAAACCTGTCTTGGAATCCTCAATCTGTTACTTCACTTTCTGTCAATTTGGGTAAAAAGAAACACCGTAGGAGAAACAACTAAAGAATTATCATAGGAAAATAAAAATTTAAGACATGCCATATTGATGGTGTAAATGTCTCATAATTTGAATAACATAAGTGCCTATAGCATATTTTCTCTCTCTGCTGTAATTTTAATACTTAACTGTGAAATCTTCCTTTACTTACTCATTCTAACTGACTTATTTGCATCTTTTAAAACTGTAAAACATTGACTCTGGAGTTAGAGGACCTAGGTTGTTTAGGCAAGCCTCTAAGTTTTCTAGGCCTCTGTTTCCTCATCTGTAAAGTGAAAGGGGTTGGACTTGATTGACTCTGAGATACCTTCTAGCTCTAGATCAATGATCTCTTTCTATAAGATATATTTTCCCTTCCTTGTTTTAGGGGCACTTTTTTCTTGGATCTCATTATTCCTTTTAAGTCTCAAATTTTTGCTTTATCATCATTCTTCTGCCCACTAAGGGTGGTCATACCCTAATTCTCTTCCTACTTATTTCTTTTGTGATATCAGTTCCTCTGGGGTATGCAGATGACATTTATCTAGCCCTAATCTCTTGAACTATTATCTCAAATTACCAACTACAAGCTGAATAACTCTGCCAGGATGACTGATAGGCATCTCAGACTCAGCAGATCTAAGACAGAGTTTTCTACCAAATGTTTTCCTATTACTGGAAGTCATCCTTCCAGTGACCCAGGATCACAGCCTTGGATTCATCCTTGATTTCTCTCTCTGACTTCTTTGTAACCAGTTGTCTAGTCTTGTCAATCCCCCTTCTACAACATCTCTTGCATCTGTTCGCTTCCTCCACTCACAACTTCTAGTTCATTTACACACTATTTCTTGCCTAGACTATTAGAATATTGCTACTTCTTAATTACTTAGTCTCTTCCCATAGCAATCCATCTTCCACACAGCTGCCAAACTGCTTCAAACACCTATCTGTACATGTCAATCTCACTATTCAAAAAATGGTACCCTATTGTCTCTAGCATAAAAAAATAAAATTCTCAGTCTGGCATGGAAAATAATATCACTTTCTTTTTCTGTTTCATTTCATATAATTTCTCCTTCACTCTCCTGTCAAATCAAGTTGACTTGCTTACTACATTGTCTGTGCCCAGTATTACGTTTTCCAACTCTCTGTTTAGTCCCTCTTGTCTGGAATCCATTCACTCCTTACCTTTACCACTCAGAATCCTAGGTTCCTTCAAAACAGCACTTTTCTACAGAAGACCTTTGCTAATTCCTCTAGTTGTTAATTCTCTCTCTCTCTCTCTCTCTCTCTCTCTCTCTCTCTCTCTCTCTCTCTCTGTCTGTCTCTCTGTCTCTCTCTCTCTCTCTCTCTCAATTACTTCGAACTTACTATGCTTAATTACTTATGAACACAATGTATCTTTCTGCTAGAATGTAAGCTCTTTGAGGACAAGGACTGTTTCATTTTTGTTTCATCTAGCACAGCCTGTTGCACACAGTAGATAAAAATGAATGTTGGTTGGATCAAATTGAATTGCAATGATAGCATTCTTACAGTAGTAAATGCTCCATCAACCTGCTAGATTGCAATCTGTTACTTGGTAGATATGTTATCATTTTGTATCTTTGAAAGATGGTTAAACTTCATCACAGAAAACCATCAATTTTCCAAAGGCACTCTTCTTGGTACTAAGTATCTGTGATCAGCCCGCAGATTACTAACTGTTCCATAGCAATCATTGTCTTTCAGAGAATGCTTATTTTGCCATCAATCTCTTTCAAGTGTGATTCATATACATATATGGGATTGATTTGATGTCAAAGCAATGTGTTTGTCATTCCTGGATACCTCTTTTGTCCCTGGTAGAGAAAGAACTGTTATTCCATCAGGCTTGGGGGAGTATGACTTTATGAGATCTAATGGAGTAAGTAATCATTGAAAAGGATTTCTTAAGGGGAAAAAATAATTATTTTTTTAATAACTAGAACATGCTAAATTTTTTCCACAGAAAAATCACTCCTTTTCTTTGGTGCCTAAGCAACATAATAGAAACTAAATTGACTTGGGATATCTAAGGCTTTGAAAGGTACATTGCAGCCTTTTTTGAGCTTACTACACTGAATCTTCAATAAAATGTAATGTACAACCATTGTGACTGTGACTCTAGAGACCATTTATTCAGGATCTCTTCATATGGTAAGTGATATAGCATTTTATTACTCTTACATACTTTCCTTTAAGCCAACCTAGAAGCTTAGTTTGTATCATCATGCCAAAATGGAATCTGTTGTTTAATGTATTGCATGAGACTTCTATTTTGTGGTAAATTTAGTAATTCAAAAGTCAATATTTTTTAAATTACTTAGAGAAATGTGAGGCAAATATGAAGGTAAATACATTATATACCCTGTAGCAACAGTAGTCAAGTACATTAGGTGAAGGATCTGATTAAATTACTTTGAACGTGCAAGATTTTTTTATATATTCAGTTAAAATTATATACAAAATTTTAAATAATAAATCAAATAAATTTTACTGTATTATTTCCTTTATATGTACCCTTCTTCTATAATTACTATAACAAAAAGATCTTCCTTATAAAGAAATTGATTTTCAATTGAAGGATGACTTGCAATGTAGCTTTAGAGATTTACATGACATTTATAAAATGGACCAATTGATAGCTGTACCAACAACATACTGGTCTAGCTGTTTTCTCACAGCCACTCCAATATTTGTCATTTTCTTCTTTTGTCATTTTTGTCAGTCTAGAGGGTATGAAAAGGAGTTTTATCGTTGCTTTAATTTGCATTTTCCTAGTCATTAGTGATTTAGAGCATTTTTAAATATGATTGTTAATAGTTAGAATTTCTTCCTTTAAAAAATTCCTGTTCATATCCTTTTTTTTTTTTAAGCAACTGGGGTTAAGTAACTTGCTCAAGGTTACACGGCTAGTCATTATTTATGTGTGGGTGCTCATTTTCTGAGGCCGGATTCAATCTCGGGTCATCCCAACTCCAAGGCCGGCGCTCTTACTCACTGCGCCACCTAGCCGCCCCCCATTCATATCCTTTTGACCTATTCATATAAGTTTCCTATTGTAGAATGGCTTTTAGTCTTGCAATTTTGAATCAGTTCCTTATATATCTTAGATATGAGACCTTTAACAGAGAAACTTGCTGCAAAAGTTTTTTTTATTACCTATTTCACTTACAATTTTAACTTAGATTTGTTTATGCAAATACTTTAAAATTTTATATAATTACAGTTGTCTATTTTATCTTGTGTGATCCTCTCTTCAGTTTGTTTAGCCATAAACTCTTCCTCATCCACAGATCCAGAAGATAAACTTCTTGCTCTTCTAATTCATATGTATGATGTAATCTTATATATTCATGTAGCTCATGTGTATATTTGGAACTTAATGTTGGTTGAAGTGCAGTCTTAAAACTTATAATGGATAAAAATAGCAGATTTCATAGAACAAAAATAAGCTAGTGTGTATTGTATTTCACCTAGTGAATATATGATATTCAGATTAGTGAATTCAGATAGTAAATTACTCCCACACCTCCAACAAGGGAAAGCCTGTGTTTTGTGAGCTGATGATGTCCAAAGATGGAGTTGTCGGAAAACATAGGGCTCTCAAAAATGGTGAGGGCAAAGAGAAGCCAGAATGAGTTATTTTAGGGTACAGGGATTGAAATAATAGCTCTCTAGAGAGAGAAAGGAAACAAGAAAGCCAGAACTTTTAGTAAGAGAGCCCAAGAAGTTTGGAATGAGATAGATCTTAATCTAAGTCATATAAATGGGACATTGTTTTGAGTCAGGCATTACTTATAGAAAGAACCCAGGAGGCCATCCATTGAATGAGGAAGGTAAGTGGCTCTCAGATAAGTGATTTCAACTTGAAACCAAAGCAGGTAATAAAACATGGGACCTAGAAGGGAAAAGATTTTATAAATGTAAATTTCTGTAATTTTCAGATTTCTCTAAAGATCCAAAGAATTCATTCATGTTTAGTAAGCTTTTTTCTTTTTCACATGTCCAAATCCTATTTGTCAAGTGAGTGCTTAATTAAGTAAACTGGGGGGAAATGTTACTAATCTTGCTTTGAAATTAATCTATCAGATAATAATCAAGAAATAATTACATATGAAATTTTTTCAATGTGACTATTTCTAGTATATCCTACTAAAAGAATTTATATAGTAGCAAGAGAGTATATGCATTTAAATTATGAAATAATAAAGATCTGGAGGAAAGCTACTCAGAGTTGACTGTTTCATTCATGAGAGAACTAGATTTACTTGGGGATCAAAATACAAAATTGTAAAACCAGACTTCTTTTCTATAATTCTATTTTACCTGTTTGGGATAGTATTAATATTGACATTCAGATCTTAAAATTTTTTGATTTAAGTCTTTTCGGCCAATGGTCATTTGGATACAATGTTGGACAAGCAGATTAATTAGTATAGGAAATTAATGCATGGGCCGAACTACTAAGCAGGCCTGGTTAGAGGTACTTTATGCATATACCAGACCCCCAGTACACCAGCACATTAAGGGTCTTGATTGATCTTTGTTTGTCTTGATTTAGGGCAGTGAGGAAAGGTACTCCTAATTATTACAACCTGAGAAATAGATATGGTGGCATCAGGTAGCTTTTATACATTTTTTTCCAGTAGCTATTTATCATTTTGCTTCTTTGAAGACATTGTTTTTGAGGCTCAGAAAATGAGTAAGTTTAGTTTTCTAATCCTATTTTGACTTTTATTTAGTTTGAATCATAGTTTGAATCATAACTTACATTTTTATTCATAAAAGGTAGCATTTTAAGAATTCAGTGACCATGAATTATTTTGAGGACTATTCTTCAGTGTAGCTATTCTGAGTGGGCCCTTACTGACTGTTACATAATGTCAGTTATAGAGTGTCTAGCTGATTTCCAAAAGGAAAAAAAAATTATAATAGCTAGGCATTTAAGGTTTTCAAAGTGTTTTACTTATCTCATTGGATCCTTGCAGCAACCCTAAAAGGAAGGTGCTATTTTTATTCTTCTTTTCCAGATGAAGTAACTGAGGCAGAAAGGGTTGTCAAGTTCACACAAATTATCTGAGGCAGGACTTGAACTCAAGTTGTCTTTCTGATTACAAGTCCATTACAAGAAACTGAAAGTACATGCAACATGTTAGTCTAGTTAGCTTTTTTAATTAAAGAACTATCAAAAATTGCACATACATTTTTTGTTATTAGTTCTTTTAAGACCCTTCTCATGAATATGATAGATACGAAACTTTTCCCTAGATATCTCTGTGCAGCCATATATGCACATAGATATCTATCTTTACACACACATATGTGTATATGTATACACATATATACATACACACATATATGTGTGTATATATACATATACAGAGAGAGAGAGAGAGAGAATGAGGCTCTACTGGCCGTATCTGTTATACCTTCTGAAGCTCCTAGGCTATTGTGTTTAGGGTAACTGGGCTACATCTCTGACCAACTTCTTCAATACTGAGTACTCTTTCACTCATGTCCCTGAGTGCTCTGGATCAGAAGGACTAAGCATTTTTCATTGCTCTTACTGCCATTTTCAGACCATCTTGGTCTGAAATCATCACCAACCATCACATCACCAACCATCTGTCCTCCTTTGAAGTTTACTTGATTCATTTATATTACCCGGGTCAAATACTTTTCAGTAGTCTACTGGCGTTTAGATCATTCTGAATTTTCAAGGCGTTTAGAATGTAGCTCACAAATCATGTAGACATAGAAATCAGTCTTAACCAAATTCCCTTCTCTCATATTCAGGACTTTTAAGAATCATCATCATATATATTGAACACCAGAGCCTCCTAGTTCATTGACTCTCCTTGTTCTCAACTCCCATGAATGACTTGAACCCCGAAATTTTTCTTTTTGGTCATAACTACTCATTATGTTGATCTTTCTGTCACATTCTTTCTAAACTTCATCCTAACATCCTGTTGTCCTCACAGTTCCATCACCCCCTGTTCTGGCCTCACTTGAATCCCTTGCCCAGGTTTATGATCGATCAATTTAGCTCATTTTTGTCCCCCTTTTCTCTAATCCTATCACTGTTCAGAGATTGACAAACAAACCCCAGCCCAGGATTAACCCTAACATCTGCCTAATGTGGCCCCTTTTTTTAACGGCATCAATTTTTAGACCTTCACTGTCTTTGTTGCCTTTCTTATGATATTCTCTAACTTATTACTCTCCTTTTTAAAAGTCCTTACCCAGAACTGAACACAAAGCTCTGAATGTGGTCAGATATGTTGTATATACAATCTTAATTCAAGGAGTTGAGCTAGGTCTCTGGAACAACTAGAAGTTGAGTTCCTTCCAGTTCTGAGAATGAATTAATGAATAATAAAAGTATTCAGTAAAGGCTTCAACTATACCAAGCACTGTGCTGAGCACTGGGTATATAATTTTAAGCACATGAAATAATCTCTGTTCTGAGAGCTTAAATTCTCATTGAGAGTGTGATGGCCAACAAATGGAGTTTTGCTCTGAGAAATGGTGCATGGAAAAGAGTGGAATGTATTAGCGTACTCCTTTTAAAAGTCTATAATTTGATTACAGTTAGCTAGAGAAAGAGGTTGAAGGGGAAAGGAGTACCAAGACTAGCTTGAGTGGCAGAACAGAAAATAGTTGGAGTGAAGATTAGGATACATGGTTACAAGGTGTGCCAAATCCATGACTTAGCTCCTCCCAAGCATGACCTTTGGTAGTCCAGTTTAGAGGATGGAGTAATGGCAGTGGGAGGAATTGTGATTCTATTAAATTGGGAATATTAGCAAGAACATCCTAGAAAATTAGCTGCTCAGAAAGTATGACAACAAGGAATACCTATTGAAAAAACACTTAACCATTGTAAACCTGTGGCACGAATGTGACTGTCCGTACCTGTAATTGACTTCAACCATATATAACTAGTACCCTGAAATTTCCTCCCACCATAGGCAAGATCAGCTGAGTGGTAGAGAGATGGACTTGCAGTGTCCTTGAATACTGCAGTGAAGAAGATCAAATGTGGAAAACCTTTGAATCTAAGCATATTGTCTTTTTTTGTTTGTTTTTGTTTTTTTGTTTTTTTAAGCATATTGTCTTTAAAAAGAGAATTCTTCCCTTAAATTTTCACTATTTTTCTTCATTCAGGAGCAGTGAAGAACTGTAGAACCTGGGATTGGGAGGGCTGCTTTTGATTTGGACTCTGCTGTATGGTGTGGGGGAGCCAGTTTTATCATAAACACAGCTAATTGAATTACAGAATACAAATTTTCTTTATGTACACACACACACACACACCCCACACACACACAACCAACAACTGCAACAACATGTGCTTTGTTTAACCCTTCAGTGTCAACTCAATTGAAAGTATTTATTAATAACTACCATTCAGAATGATATACTAAATAATTATTTATTTTACTCTAGAAGTATTCTAAAGGTAAGTGTAAAATGTAGTTTAGTAGACAAATATATTGAAAAGCTAGTAACTAAATCTTAGAAAAGTTATTTAACTGTAATTTTTTAAACCAACTGTCTTACATGTTAACAGTCTAATCTTTTTTTTCAATTAGATGTATCAAATACTGCCTATGGAAAGAAACAGTGGGATCATTCATGATATAAAACAATCACATTAGAAAAAGGCTTAGTGCCTTAGTGTGTTATAAAATATAAAGAAATAATATTTTAATAATGTCCTAGTCTGAAGTCCTTGGACTCATTTGAATAAAAAATGTAGTTTTCCTTGTATAGAAGATTTAATCATTTCCAGGTGGGGGGTCTTGATTCCCTGAAACTAGGACTATTAGAGTTTGTCTTCTTTATGGAGACCAAACTAAAAAAAGTGGGGATGAATGGCTTTTTGTTTAATCTACTTTAACCTGATTGAAAAGAGAGAGTGGTTGTCTGAGAGATTTTTTCTTCCTTGGGTACACCAGCATTTACATTGTTATTAATCTGTTTAAGTCAATTAAAATACTAAACTGAAACTACTAACTTTTTTCTCACTTTGCTATGGAATTTTGTCTTTTGTCTCAGGATTACTATAAAATATAAGTAGAAATTGCTTGGGGAAGAGAGAATTCCAGCGGGAGGGAAGTACAGAACTGTGTACCTCTCTACACAGGAATGCTCGTATAGTAATAATTTTGGATAAAATAGAATACAGACATTTTCTTCCATAAAATTATAGAAATAGATAGGTTTACTTAAAATTTTGCTCTTTTCTCAGTTCAGTATGTGAATTTATCAACTTGAGGTGGAAAAGTGGGGGTAGAATCCAAGTTATGATTTAATTATGTGCTTTTTGCTTCCCCAGAGGAAAAGATAAATATTTTAAAGTTTGTCCATATAGGTAAACTTGTATCTGAACCATTCTGTCACTTCAACTTTGTTCTTTTAGGGTATTTGCAAAGTTTTCACATTAAATAAATCTAATCCAAACAAGTTGAGAATATAGATTACATTAACAAAAACTGTGCTGTGTAACATTTTAACATGATTATCCATTTAAACTCTGTAAGATTTATAGACAGACAATATTGTAATTAAAGTGTAGGTGCATATATGTGTGCATATGTGTATACATATACATATATATACACACATAGAGAGTGATGTTTGATGTAGTCACTAGGATGAAAAAATTATAATTTATCTTTTCTGTCTCGAAAAATAATAATGAAAATAGAAATAAGGGTAGAAGCAAATACAGACAAGCAGGACATCTTTGAAAATTACTTGATGAATTTATTATATATGTACTTTACAGGAAAAGCAAGCTATCTGTAATAGAAAGTTGAAGATTTATGTACAAATGCACTTTTATGTTTTACTTTGTATATGAAAATGCTCGTTGTATTTGTTAAGGTTAGGAGGAGGTAAAAATAATACAGAATACAAGAGTTTAGTGCCTAAGAAGTTAAGGTTATTTTTGTCTAGGTTCATTATGTCTTCCAGATATTTTGGCTATAAGATAGGGATAGGAATAAGGAATGGGCCTGGGGTTTCCTTGTTATAAGGAACTCCCAGATGAGAACTCTCTCTCTACCAAAGCAGGTCAGCACCCTCTTAGCAGTTTATAGCACTGAGAGATTTATTTGCCCTCCTCTCACACAGGTAGTCTGCTTTAGACACCTGACTCAAAACCACATCTTTGTTCCTCTAAAGCCAGTCTTCTTTACATTTTGCCATGCTGCTTCTAATTAAAATATATCATTTTATATTTACCTTTCATTACTCAAACACCACTTTAAAATGGTTCGATCTGAGGAAAGTAGTTGACTGAAAATGTTCAGTAACCTCAAATATTATATGCCTTTTAATTGGTCATCTCATGAATAGGAGTGGAAAGGTTCTGTGGTTTTGCTATTTGCTGATTTAAGCCCAGTTTTAGCAAAATTAAATTGATGCTAAGAATTTGAAGAAATGACAAACTCTTCAATATAAACTTTAACCACTGGACACTCCAGATACAATTAAAAAGCTATTAAAGCAGCCATGTAGATTAGCATATGGGCCTGACCCACAAAAAATGCAACCTGAATGAAATGCTGTTTTTGCCTGTGTTCACCCTCTATCCTTGATATGTAGGATGCTGTCAAATGAAATGATTCTTTACAAAAATAATTACCTTCAAATATTTTGTTATCATTTTGTTGTCTGGACTAAAATTAATGTGGGTAACTATGGGTTGTTCACCAACTCTTTCCTTCCTGTTGTCCCTGTTAAGAATGAATACATGGGGGCGGCTAGGTGGCACAGTGAATAGAGCGCCAGCCCTGGAATCAGAAGGACCTGAGTTCGGAGCCGGCCTCAGACACTTAATCCACACAAACAAAAACCTAGCCGTGTAACCTTGGGCAAGTTACTTAACCCCAGTTGCCCTAAAGGGGCGGCTAGGTGGCGAAGTGAGTAAGAGCGCCGGCCTCAGAGTTGGGATGACCTGAGATCAGATCCGGCCTCAGAAAATGAGCACCCACGCATAAATAATGACTAGCCGTGTAACCTTGAGCAAGTTACTTAACCCCAATTGCTTTAAAAAAAAAGAATGAATACATGAATGAATTAATAGAAATGCATTTATTTTGTTTACCATGTGCCAAACATTGTACAAAGTATTGCAGATATAAATATGAAATTGAGAATGGGCCCCGTGCTGCAGGGCTTTCTTATGAGTAGTTAAGACAGCACATATAGGAGATAGCCCAGGGATAGAGGAATGTAATCCCTTAACTTTCTTTGTGTCATGGAATCTCTTGTTTCCTTCATGATTTAGCTTAAACATTCCCTTCTGCATGAAGTGTTTCTCGTGTGTGTGTGTGTGTGTGTGTGTGTGTGTGTGTGTGTGTATGTGTGTGTCCCAGCCATCTCTGGTACATTTTCCTATAAGTTTCCCTTGTCTCTGCTTTGTATGTATTTTCTATGTACCTACATATGTGTATGTTTTCTTCCCCATTAGCGGTAAACTCCTTGAAGGCAGACTTTTGCTTTTGTTTTGTATCCCTGGTACCTAGCTCAGTGCCTTAGGCAAAGCAGGTACTTAATGTTCATTGATTAATGCTAAAGGAGTTGATTGGCACATGCTTTCCCCACAGCAATGGCAACATTAATTTAATTGGTTATAGTTTCCAGAGGAAAAGGTGGAAAACAGTAGAGAGGAGAGAAAAGGGGAGTGAAGGGAGAGCTGGAGTGGATGTGAAGCATGACTATGGCCAACATACTATACCGGCTCATGTAATTTGGTGCCCATACCCTACCCAATCAGGGTAGCCTGAGCCCAGGGCAGTTCCAAAAATCAGTGGATCTTTGTCTTTGTGAGGGATCCTTGCTTATATCTAGCTGTATATGTGTATTCTCTAAGCCTTTTGAAATGGCAAAAATGGATAGGAATATATGGATAAATCAGTTAACATGAGCCAGTGGGGGGGGGGGGGGCGGGGGAATGGCCATCTATTCTTGTATTTTACAAATTTTAAAGACATCTTGACCAGGCTACATAAATGATCTTCTAATACCACTAAAAATGTAGTGTTAAGTGTAAGCACAAATTCAAAATTGTACATTTTTTGAGAAATTCTATCCACAAACTTTTCCAAAGAGATCTTTATTGCAAAACTAATATAATGAGTTTAACTCAGATGGTCACAACAGTGGAGTCAGGAACAAGGTGGTGTCATTATGGAATAATTTGCTTTTTGATGCTTTGGCCTTCTACCAAACGGTCAGCATTTCTGTCTTTATAAGTTCTGTTCTTTTACCACCTCTGAATTGACACACAGATTGTAGGGGAATTTTTTTGATCCCAAATTGTTAGTTTCCTCACCTCTTTTGAAGGTCATATAGTAAAAAACGGAGAACAAAAAATTATTTAGGTGCCTGAATACTAGAGCTAGATAAATGTTGTACATAAATGTTTTAGAGCTTTGGGTGAGTATGAGTGTGTTTGTGTTCTTGAGTTTATGTGAAGACCATGTGTCTTTAGGAGGAATGGAGTGCATAAAAAGAAATAGATAATTTTTGAGGTTAGGTTTCGGGAAGAGATCTTATGAAAGGATACCTGGGGAAAAAAATCTGTGGAGGAGAAAACTCAAAATGTTTCAAAAAGTTATAATAATATACACTTGGAGGAATTAGGATAGCACCAAAAAAGAAAGAAAAAGATGTTTTATGTTTAAATGCAAGGGAAGAGACAAAAGTGAACTACAAGAATTAAAAGTGGAAGACAACTATTGTCTTAGCCCCTCACTAACCTGAAAATGTTTCCTAAAAGAGGGCAATCTTATGGAATAAAATTTGCAACTTTAAGGCATCCCTTCAAGACCACTAACAGTTTTTTGCTATGTAGAATATTTTTTTTCTTCACAATTTTCCCTTTGAGTTTTTAGTTTTAGATCTTTATTCCTTGAGGGGAGGAGCAATAAAGAAACTAATCTTCTTCCTCAGTGTTTGCCAGTGTGAAAACCTTTGATAACATTCTTTAATTGCTATCTTGACAAGATCTTTCAAGCTGTTTTATAGGCCTTCCAGTTATTTTTTTATTTTGTGACTTTCTTTTCCATGTGATCAGTGCCATATGGAGACACACTGTCACCGTCCTGTCCTGTGAAGTTATGCTTCTACATTCATATGCTTTTCTGGGATATAAACCAGAATCATGATGGAAAAAAAGTTGCTATTTCGGGATTTTAATATATATTGAAGATTTGAGGAAAAATTGTATTCAGTGAAGGTGATGGGAGTCAGATAAAAATGATCTTTGTGCTCAGTGGTCCCACTCCTGAAACAGCCAGCTTCTTAGAACTATAGTTAGCCCTCCTTTGTGTTAATTGTATAATTCAAGATTAAAATGATGCAAAGGCATAAATTACACTTCTGTTACAAGATTTTTGCTTCTCTCCTATGCTGTGTGTAGAACTGAAAGACATATTACATAAAATTTCAAGTACTTATCTCATAGTTGGGGATGTTTTGTAAATGTTTAAGAAATTGGTTATTTTATTTGTACAGGTCATAAAAGTTCTAAGAAAGTATTAGTAGAAATGGATTAGATGAGGCAACCAAAAGAAGTCTCCACTTGCTTACAGCAATTTGAAACCCTGTTTCAAATTCATTGTATCCAGATAATTCTCTCCCTTTGCACCTTAATCCTTAAAGTAATTAAAGGATATACAAGTTTCGGACTTTTGACTCTGATTTGTTGTTCTCATCTGTTTCTGTTATACGCTAGCTGAATATCGAAGATACTCTACTGAATTATGTACAAAAAAAACCCCACTAAATGTTTGTCCAAAGTCTTATGTGTTACTCTATTTCACAGAAATTGTATGGTTACAACTAAAATGAATAAAAAGAACAACCACTAAAAGGATGCTGTTTCTTTCACTTCTGACTTATTGGTGTCCAATATAGTTGGATTCATAGCTGCAATGTATTGTGGTTTAGATGCCTGAAAGAGTGAGGAGGCACACTTAAAACCCTGGGACTTAGTGGCTCCGTAACAGATTGACCCTGCTTGATCTGGCTAATAATGGAGATGCAGGTAAAAATATTTGGGGTGTATTGATCAAATGGGAAAAATAAATGTGCTTACAAAGGAAGGTCCTCTAATTTTGGAGAGAATTTGTTAAGAACAAGGATTTTAAGAACTTCAGATAGTTTAAAACGAAGAAGATAGTCTGTCTAGGGACTTGGAGAGAGACCTGATTCAGAAACTCTTTTGAACAGTGGAAAAAACACAGTTACTGTGGTTTAATACTGCATTATATTGAGTTAATTCAGTTCCTAGATACTAATGGGAAAATAAGGACCTTAGTGCTAAGCAAGGAGGAAAAATAACCTTATTTATTAGAATGTAGAAGGGGAAAGAGGATGGCATGATAGAGGGAAGCTCCCAAGGTTACAGGGCCAGTTTTTTTGTGTGGGTGTTAAGTTTCTGCAGCCGAACCTGATCCCGGTCCTCCGGACTCCAGGTCATTGCTCTTACTCACTGCCACCTACCCGCCCCCAGAGAGAATTCTTTACAATTTTAGGGAATATCTGCCCTTATTCTTTGCAATACAGATTTTTTGTTGTGGGGAAGAATGGCTAATTTAAATCACAATGAAGACCAAAAAATGGCACATTGTGCTGTTATCACTACTGCATGTCATTTTCTGTGAATTTCATGCATATCATTTCTAGTCTCATCAATTAAACTGGTTATAGAACTCATTAACAGTGTAACAAACAACATAAAGACATTTAAATATTTTAACACAGCTGTGACAAAGGTCACAGCCTGAATTACCTCTAGCTGTGAATTACAACTGGAGACTTCTCCACAACTAGGGAAATAGACATTAGAGTCATAATCCCACCTTTCACTTCTCTCAGGATGGCAATTGAAGTCTCTTAAGAACTCCTCAGAATATTTTAATCTTCTCCATAGGATGAGTTAACTTTAGTTCTCTCAAAATGTTTTTTTCACCTCCTTATCCTTAAGTTTACTCAGTCTCTCAGAAAAGAAGTTCTTTGTCCTTTTTTCTATTTGTTTCATACAGTCTCTCTCTAGCCATGAGCATTAACTCTCCCCTGAATAGTAAATTAAATTGTAACTTTCAAACATTTTATTTCAGAGTCTCTGTGAGATGATGCCAGAGGACAAAGATAGAAACATCCTACCCACCTCTTGACAGAAAGATTGTGGACTCAGTGTAAAGAGTGAGATTTTTCTTTAGGTCATTACCAGTTCAGGAATTTGTTTGTTTGTTTTGACTATGCCTAGTTGCTGCAAGAGTTCTTTCCTCCCCAACTAAGAGTAAAAGAAAATAAATATTTGTTCATTGAAAAAAAAGTTTATGAAAAGCCTTGTAAGAGAGACTGCTTAAACTAGGGATATATACATACATACATACATATATACCCTATTTCATTTGAGTTTTGGAACTCTTTGAGGCAGGAAATAGAAGTGTTATTTTCTCTGAAAGTTCAACTTTCATTAAACAGATATTCAATATTAAATGCACCTAAATTGTATGTTTTTTTTCCACTTTTATAGTGCTTTATCCCAGAGTGTTTTGTTGTCATTGTTGTTTTTGCATTTTAGAATTTTGATTGGATGACTAGTAATCAAGAGATTGGAAACTAAGAGCTTGTTTCATGTTCAGGGTATCTTGTGGGTATGCCTCATTTCCTCTCATCTTGGTGCCATGTGATGTCATTCTGGCCTGAGGTACCCCAAATGCCATTTGTCTTAATCCAGTTGTGCACTGACTCTAAATGCAAATTCAGAATCCAAAGATTGAATCAATGGAACAAATTTGAGAAAACTTAAATGCAAAGCAGAGATAAACACTCAACAAGGATATACAGGTGCAGCTTTCTAGGTTCCCATCCTCGAGGACACCCCCATATCAAGAACAGCCTATTTAGGAATAGTTTGCCAAAGCCCTTCCTTCTTGCTACTAATTTTATATGAATCCCCCAGAAGCATGCATTTAGTCTAGCCCCAATCTGGGTTTCCATGATTAAACCCTACATGTATACTTTAAATCATTAATGCCATGTAGCCTCTCAATCCTTTAGGCCACAAGGCCTGGGCAGAATAAGACATTCAACCTCTTAGTCTCTATCTTCTTGTGGACATACCTGGGTAGAGACCGTATTCTATATGTAGTGGTAAGTAACCCTGACCTCCATTCTGAGTAATAACAGAGAAAGCACCCACAGATAGCAATATATAAAGGCAACTCAACCAAAGGGAAAGGACTGGAAAAACTCAGCTGTCAAAGACAAAATTACAACCACTCACCAAATACAAAACAAGCCTATATTGTTATCAGATCATAAACTGGTAGGAGGATCACAGTGGAGCCAGAGGAAAATCAAAAATAGCACCAGGAGTTTAGCAACCAGAAACAGAAAGTTGGCAACCAGAACCAGAAGGACTCAAAGAGTATCTCTCCAAAATATATGCAAAGATACTATCTAAAAACAGAAGCTGTGTTTATAATCTCTTTGCTAGCAGCTTATCCTGTTGCCTGAGATAGTTTTACATCCCCTTGTTCTGCTACCCATTCTGTATTTCTTGGTCCATTTACTGTTAACCCTTCATAGGTTCTTCCACCTCTGGAAGAATGAAACCACAGCTTCTGGCCTAGAGTATAATGATCCCCAAGTTTCTCTACCGTCTCAATGTTCAACGCCTATCTTTATACATAAACTAGGCCGAAGGGATTAACAGGGCAACACCTTCCCATCTCTTCTCCATGCCCAACCTATTCTATTTGGTTAGGATTGACTGACTTTCCACTACTAAATTCTCATTGGCTTTTAGCAAGATGATTTGCTCAAACCATCCAGGGGAAAATATAACCATAAGATTGAAGGAAACATCTCACTTTTTTTTCCCAGGAGCATCTGCATCTGTTGCTTTCAACCCAAGGCTCCTAATAAGGCTATGCTAATGCTGAAAATTTTTTCTAGCAGTCATACTCGTTTGTGATGAATAGTGATATCTATCTCTATCTGTTCACTTCTATAACTGATATATTTTTAAAATTCCGAATATTAGTAAACCAGGAATTATTGAAGATAGCCATTTGGTGAAGGTAAGGTCCAAAAACAAAGCTGTTCTTTAAAAAGTTCATTGAAGTCCCCAAGAGATAGAGTAAGATTTATCCCAATCTTATAGGATGCTGGAATGAAATGATTGAAGAAAATGACAGAAAGTGGCCATAAATAATCTATGTACAGAATTATTTTATATATCAGCAAAGTTCTGTACTAATTCTGCTCCCCAAATGTTCCCCATTGATATTTCAGTCTTTAATTTTCAAGGCATACCAGTACAGTGAAGTCTAATACAAAATCCTACTGAGAGGACTGGGTAGGTCCTTATCCCTTAGGACTCATCAGAAACCTGAGTTGATCTCCAGATTAGCAGACTTTAGACCCAGAGTCAGCAGAATTGATCATAAACCCAGGACTAGGGCAGTTCAGAGTGTTCAAAGCCTCATAGGAAGGCATCTCAAGGGCCAGAGCTGACACTGTCAGGGAAAGGAGCTATGGAGTTATCATGCTGAAGATCAGTCTTTTCTTGGACGATGTTGACATTACCCCAGTTTAGCATATTCCTGAACCCTGCCCAACTTGTTAAAGTTCACTTCTTTGAGGGTGGAAATCTCAGTCATATCCCGGATGCGGCACTACACAATGTTAATAATTTAGAATAATCTGGGCATTTTAAGGGCTTTCAGTGAACTTTCCCCCATGAAAATGGTCTGAGTTGATGAAACAATGGTATATATTTAACAATCCTCTACAAAGCCATTAAGTCCATTTCTACTGTACATTCAGGTTCATTTATAACTATGACAGGGAGTACTATTGATTGTCCTCCAGTTTTTATTCAGCACAGTGATTTTTTCCTACTTGGTTACTCCCCCAAAGCCTATATCCATAGAGGTTCCATTTCTAAGACAAGAGGTGAATGAAGGATAATAGTCACCTAGCTTGCTGTATGTAGCAAACCCCTCAACGGTCTGAACATTGTCTTCTACTCAATAAAGGGTTACCTGTGCATAGCACCTGATCCTGTTTTGGTCTGATTTTGAGAACCAAGTGAATTTGAGGAGCTTGATCTCACTTCTAACGATCTGTAAATTCCATAATGTCAGGGTAAAAAAAAAAAAGGGTAGTAGAGGCAGAATAGTTAATGGTGCCTAGTGATTTCATTTGCTTCTTCTGGTATTTTCAAAACCAAGGTGCTAAGATTTTCAGACTTCCCTCTTATCTACCTTATGTTTTAGTAATCAAATCCACAACTCCCTTCTGCATAAGGCCTTCTGTTTCTCCTTAGGGTAGGCCACCTGAAAGGTTTTCAGGACTGAGTAGCATCAAGGAAGGTTCCTTTGACCCCTAAATTCTCCCAGGACATTTTCCTTATGCTGCTTACTCCTCTTTTCTCCATTTTGTCTCCTTAGTGAACCAATTCAACCCTGCACTTTTTCTCTTGAATACCTAGACCCCTAATTATATTGCTGATAAGCCTTAGCTTGGAGTCCCTCCCATCATTTTGCAAGCATTGTTTCTAAACAATGTTGCTGTTCTAACTGGGTCCACTCTAAATTTATGTTACAGAACCTCACCTGGGCCCTCACTGCTGCTAGGCAATCCTATGACACTTCCCATCCTTCTTAGGTGATGATTGCATTCTCAACAGTCCTTCCTCCTTAAGCCTCCCAAGCTCCCTTTCCCTGTACCTTCTCAGCTAAGAACCTTGCCTCGTATTTTACAGGAAAACTTGAGGCCATTCACCGTGAGCTTCTTCATCTGTATCTCAGAAGGCATCTGCCCTTCTGCCACTATCTCCTCCATCACCCCTGTTCCACATGATGAGGTGGTTTTACTCCTTCGAAAGGCCTACCCCTCCAGCGGCACAAGCAATCTTACTCCATCCCATCTACTCCAACAAACTGCCTCCTTTGTTGCTCCCCACTCTGTCACTTACTTTCAGTCTCTCTCTGCCAACTGGCTCCTTCCTCACTGCCTTAAAACATGGATACTTGATCCTTTCATTTCCATGAATTGTCATTTGATCTCTCTTCTGCCCTTTGTAGCTACATTTCTCAAAAAGGCCATCTATGATAGGTGACTCTACTTTCTCATCTCTCTTCTTGCCTCCTTACAATCCAGATTTTATCATTCTGCTGAACCTTCCCTCTCCAAAGTGACTCATGATCTTTTAGTTGCTAATGCAGTGATCTTCCCTCAGTCCCGTTCTCCTTGACTATAGCTTTTGAGTGTTGATCATACTCCCTTCTCTTTCAAGATGCCGCTCTTTCCTGCTTCTACTTATCTGATCACTCCCTCTCAGATCATCCAGATCATGCCCACTGACCACAGGGTAGACTTCTGTCCTGGGCCCTCCTTCTCTTCTATTTCACTTGGTGATCTCCTTAGCTACTGTGTATTTCATTACTATCTCTATGCTGATGGTTCTCATATCAGCCTATCTATCCTCTAAATTCTGTTCACTTCCAATCTCACATTTCCCATTGTTTTTCAGACATCTCAAATTGGATATCTAGTAGACATTCTCAGTCTTTTTATTGTTGTTCAGTTGCTTCAGTCACGTCTGACTCTTTGTGGCCCCATTTGGGGTTTTTTTGGCAGAGACACTGGAGTGGTTTGCCATTCCTTTAACTCTTACAGATGAGAAACTGTGGCAAACAGGGTTAAATGACTTGTCCATTCTGATTTCATCAGAGCTAGTAAGTGTCTGAGGCCAGATTTGAACTTAGGAAGATGAATCTTCCTGATTTTAGGCTCAACACTCTATTCATTTTGACACCTAACTGTCCCATCTTAAACTAAGTCCCTTATGATTTCTGTTTCCTCTACCTCCCTGGAATATCATTCTAAGTCCTGTGATCCTAAATCTTGTGTTATCCTGATTGTGATTCCCTGATACTTGAATTATTTCTTTCTAACTACTTGTAATATTTTCTCCTTGACTTCAGGAGTCTGGAATTTGGCTATAATTATTCCCATGAGTTTTTATTTTGGTATCTCTTTCAGGAGGTAAGTGCTGGATTCTTTCAATTTCTCTTTTACCCTCTGGTTCTAGAATATCAGAGCAGTTTCCCTTGACAATTTATTTAAAGATAATATCTAGGCTCTTTTTTTGATCATGACTTTCAGATAGTACAATAATGCTTAAATTATTTCCCCTGACTTTTATTTTAGGTCAGTTGTTTTTCCAATGAGATATTTCACATTTTCTTCTATTTTTTCATTTTTTTGATTTTGTTTTAATTTCTTGATATCTCATAAAGTCATTAGCTTGCACTTGCCCAATTCTAATTTTTAAGGAATTATTTTCTTCAGTGAGCTTTTGTACCTCTTCTTCCAAAAGTAGAATTGACAATTTTAAAAGGAGTTCTCTTCAGTGAATTTTTGTGCCTCTTTTTCCATATTGGGCCATTCTTCTTTTCAAGGCATTGTTCTCTTAATTGGCTTTTTTTTTTCTTTTTACCTCTTTTACCATTTGGCCTGTTCTATTCTTAAGGTATTATTTCCATCAGCATTTTTTGTGCCTCCTTTACCAAACTGTTGACTCTTTTAAAATTATTTTCTTGCATCACTCTATTTCTCTTCCCAGTTTTCCCCCTACCTCTTTTACTTAATTTTAAAAATCTTTTTTGGGCTTTTTCATGGCATGAAAAATATTTGTATTTTTCTTTGAGGCTTTGGATATAGGAGTTTTGACTTTTTGTCTTCTGAGTATGTGTTTTAATTTTCTTTGTCACCATAGTAAATTTCTACAGTCAGAATTTTTTTCTGTTTGCTTATTTTTCCCGTCTATTTCTTGACTTTCCCCTCTTTGCTAAAGAGGTCCCTCTCTTTCTGAGGTGGAAGGTGCACTGTCCCAAAGCCTATAGGTTTTCTGCAACTGTTTTCAGAGATACTTCTAGGGACCTGTAAGTTTTCAGTTCTTCCAAGATGGTATCTTGTATATATTTATTTGAATGCTGCTTCCTCCATTAGATTATAAGCTCCTTGAGGGCAGTAACTTCTTTTTGTATCCCTAATGCTTAGCATAGTGCCTGGCACACAATAGGGGCTTAATAAATGCTTGTTGATTGATTGAGGTCAGCTATACAGTCATTTCCACTATAATGCTTGTTTTGAAAATGTAAATTTGTTTCATCCCAATTGATATATTAGGGAGCAACTTGAATAGAGCACCAGTTTCCAATTTGCTCATGCAAGAATTCATCTTCTAGAAACAGTAACCACACAGAAAGCTCTATCTTGTCATAATAACTCACAAGCTTCAGCCCTTCTTACATATACAAGTAACTTCAGGTCTTTTTTTAAGGAAAAGTGCCATATTATAAAACAAGTAGGAGCTATGAATGAGCAGAGCTGATCTGTACCTATACTTTACACTCCTGCCTCACTTTCTTCTATGGCTGCAGCCTAAAACTATTTCAGCCCAATTGGGATGCAGGTCAAGCAGCAGCCAGAGGCTGGGGACGACTGCATTAGAGGCAGAGCATTGATCACTAGTGAGTAGAGAGTCCCATATTAATGGGCTTTGGGCCTGTAATTACATATTCTATATTTCTTAACCACCTGAGAGGTATAAAATTGTGTTAACCATTTTTATTAGGAACCATCTCTTTCATCTCATTTTTCCCTTGTTTTTCGTTATTATTTTCCTTGAGACTCTTGACCTTTTGTTCCTCCAGACCGATTTTGTCACTTTTCTCTAGTTCTGTTTCCTTGGATACTTTGGGATGGCACTAAAAAGTAAATTAATTTAGGTAGTAATGTAACTTTTATTATATTGGCACCATCTATGAGCAATTAATATTTATCTAATTCTTTACACCAGTTTTTATATGAATAGTATTTTGTAATGGCAAGCAAAGAAGTACTTAACACCTTGTTTCAGCTATTTAATTATTTATCACCTTGTTTCAGGTCAAGTTTCTTTTGAGATTTGCCCATGATTATACCAAGTCTTTGTTAAGAAACAGAACTTGTGAAACCCACAGTGGGAGGGACTTGCTGATGCAACAGGAAGGGGCAGAACAGGGAAGAGCTAATGACCATATATAAGGAGAAAGCCCATGCTGGGAAACAGCAGAATTGAGAAGGGAACACTTGTGGTAGCAGCACTCTGTCTCTTTTCTCTGTGTTGATTTTTGTTTGTAATACTTTATACAGAAGCCCTGGGACCTTACTGGAAGCCCTGAAAGAGGATTTTCTTGTTGTCTGCTTACAGAAGTCCTGGAGGAGGGTTTCAGAGGTCCTGGGACTTTACTGATGCTTTGTGTTGACCCATCAGACCTTGTTTGTGGGTCTGTAGTGGTTTCACAGGCAGATAGTGAATTGATGGTGCCAGCAACATGTATGCATGTTGTTTTGGCTGTATTAAGCCTTGTTTTCCCAGAAACAGAAACTGCAAAGGATTTGAGGTGGACTGGATGTTTTGAACTTCAATATGGGACTGGGATGAGGAGCTGAGAGCTGCCTACCTTTGAATCCAGGTGACAGTTGGGTAAATTCAGGCAAAGGCTGGGACCATGGAAGAGGAACCATGGAATCTGGGAGTCAAGATGAAAAGACCTCTCCTTGGGTACTTAGTGCTGACTGAGAAAGTCATGATTTACTGTGGGGTGGAGAACTACTCTGTACCCTGTACCTGTTAAGGATGATTGGAAACTAATCTCCAATCAAGAAGAAAGACTTTTTGACTGAGAGATTAAAACAGTGTGACCTAGGGGTAGAGAACTTTGACCTTTGTATTTTGTGTCCCTTAAGGAGGCTTGCTCTTTAAGTATGACTGAGTTAAGGACTTACTGGATGATATCTTTTGCTTCAGATTATGTGGCCACTTTGGTGAAAACTATGTGGTCACTTTAGTGAAGTTGTTGTGTTATAACATTGTGAATGCTGTACTTGGGTTTCTGTGAATGTTTTGCTTTAATTTACTGCTGAATAAATAGAAAGTTCACTATATTATGTAATCAGAGTCTTAAAACTGTTGACAGTAGCAGTCCTATGGAAAGCTGTTCATGCTTGGCTTTACGGTCCTTGACCCAGACAATTATTTCATGAGGTATCCAAGCCACACTCACCTTCCTCCAGACTCCACTTATCATTCTCTGGACTTTTCCATTCCTTCCCCATCAGAATTCCCTTTTTCTCCTCTTTTAGTTTCTATCCCCCTCCCCCATTTTCCAGATCTCTTTTACATGATGTCTTCCCCCAAAAGACTATTTAATCTTGAGGACACAGATTATTTCTTTTGCTTGTATTAGTATTCCCAGCACTGAGCACAGTGCTTATAACATAGTAAATGTTTAATAAATTCTCTATCTGGGGTTACTGTTGAGTGACCTATGAGCATCTTGTTTTATTTTGATATTGAACCTAAACCACCAGGGGACTGACCTAAGTCAAATACATCCCAGAATAATTTCATTTAGCCTAGGTCTTCTGCTATACCTTTAGGCTCCTCTGATAAAGTTCAATTCTATCTTTGTTCCTCAGGTACTTTCTGGAATACCACACACAATTACTTCAATACATCTGCTTCCAGCCCCTCACAGTGTTTATCTGATTCTAAGAGAGCTCCTCCTTTTTATACTAATTCTCCTGGAGGTGATTCAATGTCTCATACACATGCAGTCTTTGTTCCTAGTTCTGATTGAGTGATTTAATCAGAAAGTGTTTTTTTTACTTTAATTTTTTTTAAAAAAGTAACATTTAAGTGGGATGGATAATCAATGAAGCCCCACACTGTTTCAGGAATAGAAATCCTGGGTGTTTGGGTAGAATGTAGAGTATGAAAGGGGGCAAAGTGAAATAAGTTTGAAAGACAGTCTGGATCCACATTGTGAAGAACTTTAAGTGCCAATTCACATGTTATTCGAGAGGTAGCAGGTATAATACAAGGTGGTGATGGTCGAAAACAAAAAAAGGAAAAGCATTTCTAGGTAAGTTGTTTCTAATTCAGTTGTTCAGTCATTTTTGACTCTTTGTGGCCCCATAGAACATTGCATGCCACGCCCTTTAGTCCTTCATCATTTCTTGAAGTCTTTCCAAACCCATGTTCATTGTTTCCATGATATTATCTATCCCTCTGATCCTCTGCTGTACCATTTTCCTTCTGCTTTCAATCTTTCCCAATATCAGGTTCTATTCCAATCAAGTTCTATCTTCTCATTCTGTGGCCAAAGTATTTAAACTTCAGCTTTAGTATTTGACCTTCCAGTGAATAGTCTGAATTAATTTCAAGTATTGACTGATTTGATCTCCTTGCTTTCCAAGAGATCCTCAAAAGACTTCTCTAGCACCATAATTTAAAAGTGTCAGTTCTGTAGGACTCTGCTTTCCATATAGTCCAACTCTCACAGCCTTATGATGCTAGTGGGAAAACCATAGCAAGGTCATGTCTTCTTTTTTGGATGCTGTCCAGATTTGCCATAGCTTTCCTTCCATAGATTTCCTTTCCCCTTCCCTCTCTTTCCCCTGCCCTTCCCCTCCCTTCACTTTGCCACAGTTGCTATCTACAGTGAGCTTTGAGCCCACAAATACAAAATTTGGCACTGTTTCCATTTCTTCCTCTGTTTTCCAGACAGTTATGGGACCAGTTGTGAAGATCTTAGTTTTTTTTTTTTTGCTTTATGTTAAGCTCCAAGCCAGCTTTTACCCTTTCCTCTTTCACGCTCATCAAGAGGCTTCTTAATTCTTTTTCACTTTCTGCCATCAGATGGGCATCATCTTTAGATCTGAAATTATTGCTGTTTCTCCCAGCATCCTTCATTCTGGCTGTTGATTCATCCAGCTTAGCATCTCACATGATATAATCTACATATAAGTTAAATAAGTTGACAGCATACAGCCTTGTCATGCTCCTTTTCCAATCTTAAACGAATCAGTTGTTTCATATTCAGTTCTGTTGCTTCTTGGCCTACATACAGGTCCTTCAGGTAACAAATAAGCTGATCTAGTACTTCCATCTCTTTGAGAACTCGCCACATTTTGTTGTAAACCACAGAGTCAATGAAGCAGAAGCAGATATATTTTGTTTTGTTTTGTTTTACCTGAAACTCCCTTGCATTTTCCATCATCCAGTGAATGTTAGCAATTTTGTCTCTAGTTCCTCTACCTCTGAAAAGCAGCCTGCACTTCTGGTAATTTTTGGTTCACATATTGCTGAAGCCTAGCTTTCAGAATTTTAGGCATAACCCTGCTGGCATGTGAAATGTGTGCATTTGTTTGACAACTTGAATGTTCCTTGGCATAAGATTGGGATGAAAACTAATCTTTTCTAATCCAGTGGGCACTGTTGAGTTTTCTGAAATTGCTAGCATATTGAGTGTAGCATTTTTAACAGCATCATCTTTTTCTTTCTTTCTTTCTTTCTTTCTTTCTTTCTTTCTTTCTTTCTTTCTTTCTTTCTTTCTTTCTTTCTTTCTTTCTTTCTTTCTTCCTTCCTTCCTTCCTTCCTTCCTTCCTTCCTTCCTTCCTTTCTTTCTTTCTTTCTTTCCTCCTTCCTTCCTTCCTTTCTTTTTTTAAGCAATTGGGGTTAAGTAATTTGCTCAAGGTAACATGGCCAGTCATTATTTATGTGTGGGTGCTCATTTTCTGAGGCCGGATCGGATCCCAGGTCATTCTGACTCCAGGGCCGGCACTCTTACTCACTTCGCCACCTAGCCACCCCAACAGCATCATCTTTTAAGATTTAAAATAACTCAGCTGGAATTCTATCACTTTCACTAGCCTTATTGTTAGCAATTCTTTCCAAATCCCAGTTGACTTCATTCTCCAGAATGTCTGACTTTATGGTTGTCTACAGGTAATTGTCTTGGGCTGCTCAGTGTCCAGCACTAAGCCTGGTCGGAGATGTGAATAAGAATGTACCAGCCCATGTGGATAGTTCAAGGAAGAACTCTGAACTTCCTTCATTGATTCTTACGACAAGGTTTTTATAGAGCATATGAGACAAAGGAAAAGGACTCAAGTATTCTTATCGTTATCTTAGTCTATCATATCCTGGAAGTAGCACAGAATAGATAATTTGATAAGGCTTTGTTATCTAAGTCTTTGCTCTAGTGGTCAGGTAACTGTTTCATATGCAGTCACATGCTCTCCAGAGCAGACTTCAAGGCCTAAGCCAAAGCCATGGTTGTCAAAGACATCTACACTGGAGCCCACCATCCAGGAGTCATCTGAGTCTGAATCAAATATTTTGACCCTCACCAGGTAATATTAAGATCTTTCTTATCTGGTTTTCTTGTGTATTCTTTTCTTTCTTTCTTTCTTTTTTTTTTTTTTTTTTTGCTTTTTGGAGGGCAGTTGGGGTTAAGTAACTTGCCCAAGGTCACACGGCTAGGTTTTTGTGTGTGTTAAGTGTCTGAGGCCGGATCCGAACTCCGGTCCTTCTGACTCCAGGGCCAACGCTCTACTCACTGCACCACCTAGCCACCCCCTTTCTTGTATATTCTTGACACCTCTTCTTAATTTCTTCTGCTTCTGTTAAGTCCTTAACATTTTTATAATTTATCATGCCCATTTTTGCCTGAAATTTCACTTGTCTAATTTTCTTGAAGAGATCTGTCATTCTCATTCCATTGTTGTTTTTTTCTGTATCTTTGCATTACTTATTTAAGAAAACCTTATCACTCCTTGCTATTCTCTGGATTTCCACATTTAGATTCTTTTTATCTTTTACCCTTCTGTTTCCTTCTTTCATCAAATAGCCATTTTGTATTCTTGCTCTTTTTCTTTTGAATGCTTTTTGTTGCCTCTTTCTGTACAATATTGTTAACATCCGTCCAGAGTTCTTCAGGCATTTTATCTACCAGATCTAATCCTTTAAATCTATTCATCACCTCTATTTCATATTTATAAGGGATATTATTTAGATCATACCTATATGGTCTTGTGGTTTTCCCTTCTTTCTTCAATTTAGGTCTGAATATTACAATAAGAAGTTCATGATCTGTGTGATAGTCAGCTCCAACTCTTGTTTTAACTGACTGCATAGAATTTCTTCACCCTTGGCTACAAAATATATAATCAGTCTGATTTCTATACTGACCATCTGGTGATGAGAACAAAACAGATTATAAAAAGTAAGAACCATTCACTTTCCAATTAATATAAGGTCAAAGGATATAAAGTCATTTTCCAGAGGAAGAAATTCAAATATAAGCAGCCAATTGAATATCAATAAAAAATATCAATAGAAAAAAATTCAAATCACTCATGATTAGAAACATGTATCAAAACAACTCTTGGGGTCTCCTTCACACCCATCAGATTGGCAAAGTTGATAGAAGAGAAAAATGCTGGGTGGTATAGGGGCTTTGAAAAAACAGACAACAGCTAAAATGGTTCTTATTATGAAATCATCTTGGTGAAGTCTCTGAATTTATTTGTTTGTTTGTTTGTTTATTTTAAAGCTTGCTATTCATTTTATTTTTTTTTCAAATGCTTTATTAACTTCTGGTTTACATCATTCATTTCCGTCAGATTTTGAGTTACAATTTTTCCCCATTTTTCCCCTACCCACCACCCCAGAATAGCAGTCCCACAGGATATCCCCTCATCCAATCTGCTCTCTCCCATATCTTCTCCCATACCCCCTTTGACTTTTCCAGTACAGCAAGGAGAATGTCTGTGCCCCAATGTCTGTATATCTTATTTTCTAATTATATGTAAGATAGTATTAATAAGAGTATCTATATATTTTTAAACATTTGATTTTAAAACTTTGAATTCCAGATTCATTGCCTTCCTCCCTTGTCACCCACTCTTACTGGGAAGACAAGCAAGTCAGTATATGTTGTACATGTATAGCTATGCAAAACATTACCATTGTAGATATATTGTAAAAAACTGACTCTACATTTTCCTCCCTCCTATCCCACCTCCCACTTGGTCTATTCCCTACTTTGATCCTGTCCCTTTTCAACAATGGGTGCTTCCAACTTCTCTCCCCCTGAGCCTGCCCTCCCTTCCATTATCCTCCCTCTCATCCGCTTCCCCCCTACTCTCCTGTAGGGTGAGATATCCTATTTAATATGTATGTCATTCTCTCCCTGAGCCAAATTCAATGAGAATAAGGTATTGCCTTTTTGCCTTCCTGTTCTTCCCCTCCCTTGTAACCATTTTCCCTTGCCTCTTCTATATGAGATAGTTTATCTCATTCTGTCTCTCCCAATCTCCTCTCCTTATATTCCTCTCTCACCTCTTAATTTCGCCTTTTAAGTATCATCCCTTCCTATTAAATTTGACCTGTGGCCTCTATCTATGTATACCTGAAAACATATATACACACATTCACATATGTATTCATATGCCCGTATACCCTTCTTCCATTATTTTCATGCTGAGAAAGGTTTCGTCAGTCACAGTTATTGTATTTCCATGTAGGAATATAAATAGTTCAACTTTGATAAGTTCCTTTTGATTTCTTTTCCTTGATTGCCTTCTCAAGCATCTCTTGCTCCTTGTGTCTGAATGTCAAATTTTCTATTCAACTCTGGTTTTTTCCTCAAGAATGCTTGAAAGTCCTCTATTCCACTGAATGACCATATTTTCCCCTGAAACATGATACTCAGTTTTGCTGGGTAGGTGATTCTTAGTTTTAATCCCAGCTCTTTTGCCCTCCAGAATATCATATTCCAAGCCCTTTGATTCCTCAGTGTAGAAGCTGCCAGATCCTGTGCTATCCTGATTGTGTTTCCACAATATTGAAATTGTTTCTTCCTGGCTGCTTGTAATATTCTCTTCTTGATCTGGGAATTTTGGAACCTGGCTATAATATTCTTAGGAGTTTTCTTTTTG
Source organism: Gymnobelideus leadbeateri (assembly GCA_011680675.1). Taxonomy (NCBI): domain Eukaryota; kingdom Metazoa; phylum Chordata; class Mammalia; order Diprotodontia; family Petauridae; genus Gymnobelideus; species Gymnobelideus leadbeateri. The sequence continues at coordinate 733,692 of WOXC01000383.1, forward strand.
GGTTCCTTTTTAGGAGGTGATCAGTGGATTCTTTCAACCTCTATTTTGCCCTCTGGATCTAAAACATCAGGGCAATTTTCCTTGAGAATTTCTTGAAGGATGATTTCTAGATTCTTTCTTTGATCATGGTTTTCAGGTAGTCCAATAATTTTTAGATTGTCCTATGAGATATTTCACATTGCTTTCTATTCTTTAATTTGTTTGTATCTGCTTAACAGCATCTTGATTTCTCATAAAGTCACTATCTTCCATTTGCTCCACTCTAATTCTGAAGGAATAATTCACCTCAGTAAGCTTTTGAGATTCTTTTTCCATTTGGTAAATTCAGCTTTTTAAGGCATTCTTCTCCTCATTACCTTTTTGAGCCTCTTTTGCCATTTGAGTTAGTCTATTTTTAAGGTGTTATTTTCCTCAGTTAGGCTGTTGACTGTCATTTCATACTTTTCTTGCATCTTTCTCATTTCTCTTCCCAATTTTTCCTCCTCTTATCTGTTTCTTAAGGTCTTCTATGGCTTGTAAGCAGCTCATATTTTCATTTGGGGCTTTAGGTGCAGGAGTTCTGACCTCCTAGTCCTCCTCCTGTTCCATGCTTCGATCCTCTTTGCCCCCAAAATAGGAGTCTAATGTTGAATTTTTCTGTTTATTTTGTTTCCTTTGCCTAGGCATGTTGCCACTTAATTGCTTGACTTTGGGGCTAGTTGCCACAGTTGGACTCTGCCACCAGCCAGGGAAGCTTCTTTCCCAAACGCTGAGGTTTTCTCAGCTGCAGGAGGTATTAGTTGGGTGCCCTCTCTGAAACATCCACACACTCTGGCAAGCTGGTCACACACCCCAAGACCTCTACCCCAGACCGCAATCCAGATCCAGGGAGGTTAAAGCAAGAGCGATTACCCCCCAGACTGATCACTGGGTCCCCCCACAGTCTTCAGGCCAGGAGCTTCTGAAGCTGCAACATGTTGCAAGCTGCTCAGCATCTCAGTGGCTTCGTGCCCCAGGGTAAAGAGGCCGAAGCACTCTGCTCTCCCACCTAGTAGGTCCCAAAGTCCATACTTCACTGACCTCTTACTTTGTCCTAGGTATCTATGTGTTGGTAATTCTGGAAATGCCACAGTTGTTGGTGTTCTGGACCCCTTCCATCCGGCTGTTGGTCCGGCCACTGTGGGGCTAAAACTTCAGACTCATGTGCGCTGGCCTTTCTGTGCCAGCCTGCCAGGCTGTCCTCAGTGGGAAGTTAGTTTCTCTGTGTCATTTTGTGGGTTCTGTAGCTCCAAAGTTTCTTCAGAGGCTCTTTTTACATAAATTCAAAGTGGTGTGGGCTGGAGCACCACAGAAGTGCTGTTACTACTCTGCCATCTTGACTCCCGAAGAGACCCCGAAGTCTCTGAATTTAAATAGGCAGCACCTTGGATAAAAGATTCATTGAGGGGTCTGTGCCTAATGCATTTCCAGTTTCTTAGGCCCTGCCAGAAGCTGTGCTCTACTAACTTTGCAGAATTGGATGTCATCTGAGAAAACTTGAAAACAATCTGTCGGAAGCTAGATATAGAACATCTCATACCATATAACAAAAATATGAGTAAGATATAAAAGGTGACATCAAAAACAGTTTAAAGATCAAGGAAGAAATTACCTTTCAGACATATGGATAAGGAAGAATTCATGACCAAACAAGTAATAGAAAAGTTCATTCTCTATCCAGCTCTCAAAATGATTTTCTAATGTATGGATCTGATTATGTTACTCCTATAATTTGAATGGCTCCCCATTACTTCTCATCACCTCCTATGGATTTAAGTATCATTCCTATGCTGATGATTCTCAAATATATCTATGTGCCCTAAACTCTCTGCTGACTTCTGTATTTGCATCTCTAATTGCCTATCAGACATCTTGAACTGGATGTCCAGCAGATATCCTGAATTTAAATATTTTCAAAACTGAACTATTATCTTTCCTATTGCCCCCCTTTCAAACTACCCTTTTACTCTAGGAGGATATCTACCAGTCCATCAGGCCCATAGCCTCAGTGTCATCTTCAGCTCCTCACTATCTTTCACTTCCTTTCCCCCCCAAACCCATATACAATCTGGTGCCAAGGCCTATTAATTTCAGCATTGCAACTTCTCTCAAATACATTCCCTTCTCTCTTCTGATACTGCCATCACTCTGGTGCAGACCCATATCTCCTCATCCCTAGACTTTTGCAATAGGCTGCTTGTTGGTTTGCCTCCCCATTCAAATTCTATTCAACCACCAAAGTGATTTCCGTAAAGGGCAATAAGTTCCAGGATCTCCCTATCACCTTCAAGATCAAACACATAATCTTGTGTCATTTGAAGCCCTTTATAACCTAACACTCTGCCTTCAACCTTTTTTCTAACATCTCATATCCCTTAAATACTTTTCTGTCCAGTGACACTGGTCTCCTTGCTGGTTTCCAAACAAGATGCTCTCATCTCTTGGCTCTAGCCATTTTCTCCAGCTGTTCCACATGCTTGGAATGTTGTTCCTCATATTTGCCTCCTGGATTCCCTGATTTCCTTTGATTCTCAGGCAATATCACACTGTCCACAAGAAGCCATTTCCACTGTTTCTTAATTCTGGTGCCTTCCCTCTGTTGATTATTTCCTATTTATCCTTTATATAGATTGTTTGTACTTTATTGTTTTTATGTCTTCTCCTCTATCAAATTGTGGGTTCAAGGGCAGGGACCGTCTTTTGCCTTTCTTTGTATTCCTGGACCTGGTACAAAGTAGACACTTAATAAATTCTTATTTTGACTTGATTTGAAAATACAAATTCTCATTTTCTGCATTCAAAGCTCTTCACAACTTGGCTTCCTACCTTATACATTACTGTTCTTTATATACTGTTATTCATGCCCATCTTTCCATCTCCTATCTCTTTAACTTTGCACTGGTTATGCTCCAACCTGCTCCCCCCACCAGACACATCCATACTCATACCTGAAATGCTCTTTCTACTCATTTTCCCTCTTTAGGATTCTAAGTTGTTATAAAGCCAAGCATGAGCAGCTTTCCAGAAAAATGCTGCTGGGAACAGCTTTCCAAGGTTCTGGTTACACAGTATGATGAAGTTCTCTAATCATGGGGCACATTAAGTTAACTCAATCAGTCAGTTATTCAGTCACTTATTCACTATTCAATAATCAGAAAATACACAAGCCCTTCACCGCTAGGTCACTAGTAAATTTTTACAATTTCTCAGCCAGTACACAGTATCCAAGTAAAGTCTTCTTTCAGCTTGACTCAGGGTGGTCTCTCAGATTCCCTGGATTCCCTTCCATGGTCCCAGATCCTACCTGGATTCACCAAACTGTCACCTGGGTTCAAGTGCTCTCTGAGCACTTCCTGTTCCATGCTGAAGCTCACAGCATCCAGTCCACCTTAAATCCTTCACAGTCTGTTCCCAGGGAAGTCAAGGCTCAACAAAGACACAGACAGGTTCCTACAAAGTGCCATCGTCACAGTCATGCTTCCTCAGTCTGTGGCAGCTCCAGCTGACTTCCAGAAATCCTCAGCAGCTCTGGCTAGCTATCAGCTCCAGCTGTCCCTAAGAATCCTCAGCAGCCTCAGCAACTCTCGGTGGCCCTTGGAAATCCTCAGCAGCTCTGGCTGGCCCTTGGACTCAGCAGAAGTTTCAGCTGGTTCCCAGAATCAAAATCACTTTACCCAGATTCCCAAAATTAAAATCATGCTCTCTAGCCTGGGAGACCTTCCCTCTTCAGCATCCCTGGCAGCAGCAGCTTCTGCCTCCACAAAGCTTGCTCCAAGAAGATCTGACTTTCCCAGCCAGGGTCTTTCCTTATATACAGTATTACTCCCTATTCAGCCCCTTCCTGTTCTGTCAGCAACAGGGGATCACACCTTCTGTTTCTTTAACAGGGACTTGATTAAATACTAAATGCTAAGTACCTGTTACCTTTGCCAATACAAAGGGATTAAATTACATTACCATTTCAGGTGTTGGGGTATTTTTAAAATAATTATTAGTTTTCACTATTCACTTCCATAAGATTTTGAGTGTGTGTGTGTGTGTGTGTGTGTGTGTGTGTCTGAGGCCGGATTTGAACTCAGGTCCTCCTGACTCCGCCGGTGCTCTATTCACTGTGCCACCTAGCCGCCACTCCAAATAGTTTTTATACTATTGGAATTAATTGTTCTTTAAATGTTTTATAGAATTATCTTGTAAATTCATCTTGCCCTAGAGATTTTTTTTCTTAGGGAGTTCACTTATGGCTTATTCAATTTCTTTTTCTGAATTGGGTTAAGTATTTTATTTCCTATTTTATTCTGTTAATCTGGGTAATATATATTTTTGTAAATATTCATCCATTTCACAAAGATTGTCAAATTTATTCGCATACAGTTGGGCAAAATAGCTCCTAATATTTCCTTTTTATTGGTGGTGAATTCACCCTTTTCATTTTTAATGATGGGAATTTGGTATTCTTTCTTTTTAATCAAGTTAACAAAAGGTTTATCTACTTTATTGTTTTTTTTTTTAAACCAGCTCTTAGTTTTATTTATTAGTTCAATATTGAATAACAGTGATGATAATGATTCCATTTTCTTAATTTCAATTTTGTTAATCCTTCCTTTGGGTTCTCAGAATTTCTAATTTGGTATTTAATTGGCAGTTTTTAATTTGTTTTCTTTTTAGCTTTTTTCATTGCATGCCCAATTCATTGATATCCTCTTTCTCTCAAAAAGGGGTCTTCAAATTCAAATTACATTACCATTACAGCCCCCAGCACAAGAAACTTGAAAAATTAGAAAAAGAAGTAACACGTATGTGTATTGTTAATGTATTTTTGCTTAATGGGAAGATCTTTCCCATCCATTAATAGGCCCATGTGATTTGGGCCTATTCAGGTTTCCACATGTGTCTGTGGTGGGAGGAGCTTGCCAAGCAGGTGGAGTAGGAAGGTGTGGAACAGTGAATAGAGCACCAGCCCTGGAGTCAGAAGGACCTGAGTTCAAATCCGACCTGAGACACTTACTAGCTGTGTGACCTTGGGCAAATTGCCTTACTTTCCCTCTTCCAAAAAAACCAACAGATAGAAGGCCTACTTCTAGCCACTTCATCAAGATATCTAGATTACAGAGAGGGCTGCCCCAAACCTGATTATTTTTACAGAGAGGAAAACCGAAATACCAAAATCAAAAATGAAAATAAAGATTTCACAATAGATGAAGAGAAAATAAAGGGAAAAATAAATTCTTTTGTCTGATGCTGTGCCAACAAAACTGAAAACATCAACAGAATGGATGAGAACATTTAAGTAGCCCAGTCTCAGAAGAATAAATTAAATAATAGTATTCTAGAAATGATTTCATAATGGAATGATTTTTATAAAGAATGTTTGCCTGGGCAGCTAGGTGGCACAGTAAGTAGAGCGCTGGCCCTGGAGTCAGAAGGACCTGAGTTCAGTTCCAGACTCAGACACTTAACACACACAAACAAAAACCTAGTCGTGTGACCATGGGCAAGTTACTTAACCCCAATTGCCCTCCAAAACAAAAAAGCAAGAATGTTTACCTTTTGCTTTTATCAACTGACTGTTTAAAAAAATCAAACCTAAAGACAATGACATTTTATCCATGTCAGTCACCACTAAGTTTCTTGGTTCAACTAATACTTTTATTTGTATCTTGTTCTATGTTTCTACTCATTAATAATATTGACATAGTCCAGGTATTTGTGTGCCTAGTACAAAATATCTAAGTAAGTGCCGAGTCAGGAATTGAGGCTAAAAATAGAGAATAAAGAGAAATCACCAAACACTAGGAAAAATTATTAATAGAGAGATTCTTAGGAGGCAAACACATAAGAAAAGAGTAATCCCACAACAATTACAAGCACAATTCAGACAACATAAAATTACCTGACCACAAGTACTACAAGAGTTTTTAGAAGTAATTAAGTAAGAAATAAAACATGAAATTCTAAATAAAATAAAATCTGTGGAGGAAAGAAATGGGTGGAAAAAAATAACTTAGAATAAATTGTGGAAATGCAGAAGTCTTGAAAATGACTAACCATTATTCAGTGATTCCATAGAACAATATGAAACAGAGCAAAATCAAAAGATTGAAAAAATAGGAGAAAACTTAAATTATGTGCTATTGGAAAAAAATTATCTGGAAAACAGATAATGATCATTTAAGAATCACTGAAGGGGCAGCTAGGTGGCACAGTGAATAGAGCATCGGCCTTGGAGTCAGGAGGACCTGAGTTCAAATCCGGTCTTAGACATTTGCTGTACTTACTAGCCCTGTGACCTTGGGCAAGTCACTTAACCCCAATTGCTCTGCCCTCCCCCCTCCAAAAAGCAAAAAAAAAAAAAAAAAAAAAAAGAATCACTGCCCTCAGGATGGTTTCAGAAAAACCTGGGGAGAAGTATAAGAAATGATGCAAAGTGAAATGAATATAACCAGGAAAATATCATACACAGTAGCAGCAATATTGTACAGTGATCATCTGTGAATGGCTTAGCTTATTCAAAGCAATAAAACGATTCAAGAAAATTCTGAAAGACTTAAACCTTACTAGCTACTACTATAAAGAATAGAAGCTCCTGGAATACCATATTTCCCAGAGAAAAAGATAAAATACTTACAACCAACAGGACTCTAAAAATGAAAACTTCCAGGAATTCTATATGCCAAAAAGAAAGAGTTCAAGTCTCAAGAAACTTGGAGCATATCCAACTGCATAACAGGAAATCTTAAAATATAACATTTGAAAAATAAAGAAAAACTTTCCCTGCAATACTGAGTATAACAATGTAGGGAGGAAATGTATCTTTAAAAGAATAGAAGACATTTAAGAATTCCTGATGAAAAGACTAGCCTAGTAGAGACTTTAAAATTCAAACATAGGAGGAAAGAGACTCTTAAAAGGTAAATATTCTTTAGCATTTGGAAGGGGCTAAATACTGAGGAATTGATTGAAGCATTTGAGAAATCTCCAAATAAAGGAAACCAAGGCAAAGAGCTCTGAGCATTATCAATTTATTAGCAATGCTAGCAATTACCAATAAAGAGAGTTCCAAGGCTCCTCAGTAGCCAGGGACTTTTAACTGAATTTGCAAAGCATTTTTATGTACATAAATAAGGAACATTAGAATGGGGACCAAACATTAAATGAGTAACATTGATCCCAAATTGAGAAACATGGTGCTAATTCTCATGGCATTTATACCTTCTGATTTGTTGGGGGTATTTGGGGACTTTCCATTGCCATCATGGAAAGCTGTCCCACCTAATCATCGTTGTCAATAACAGGGAACTTCCACAGGAATGGAAAACTAACAGGCGAGCATTAATCAGAGCATGGAGGTTTTCCAGCCCTACAAGACCTATAATCACTATGACTTATAAGCTAAAGCTTTGCTTTCAGTAGAAATGAGAAACGTAGCCTGTTAGCTGAGATCTGGAAGAGGTCAGTGGTGCAAAAATAGGAAAGTAAGCTCCCAAACAGGCTGAGTAGAGCCAAAGCCCTGTTAGCCAGCACAGAATCTGATATATACTTCATGACCTACTATGATTTATAAGAACTAACTCTATCTATCTATCTATCTATCTATCTATCTATCTATCTATCTATCTATCTATCTAAAATTAAAGAATGTGATTTAAAATACATGATAGATCAATAATTGATTCATATTTCACAGAGTGTAGGGTCTGGAATTCCCCTGCACAGGGATATTCATGGTTCATCTGTCCCCACCCCAAACAGTGGGGCAAGTTTGATACTGAAGAAAGAGGTCAGGAACTCCATGATAATTATGAGAAGTTTAATGATCATAGTGGGTTACTTATATTAGGGGCAGTCTGAGGTAGTGGCCAGACACATCAATAGTTTAATAATCATCAGTCTGGGGTGGCAGCCAGATGATTCAGTGGATTCCCACAAAGACCCCCCAAAAGCCTCAAGATAATTACAGAAATGAAACAAAGGGAGGAGGAGCGATAGAGTATCATGACGTGTCATCACAGTTTAATATTTTGATTTACTGCTTAGTACTGAGCTTGAGTCCAGAACCCTGGGTGTGAAGGCCAGTGCTTTTGGGTAGATGACCAGACACACAAGGTCATGTACTGGTTGCTGTATCCTTGTTATGGGTTTCACTATATGGTTTTCACCAATCCAGGCCCCATGTCAAAAAAAAAAAAAAAAGAGACGAATGTACCTTCAAAATTCTATTATCTTCAAGGGTGACGGAGGGAGTTAGTAAAGACAAACAAGAAAGACTGAGGGTAGTTTTGTGTTCTTTTGTTGGTCTTAAGGAACAGAAAAAAGAAGGGAAAAGAATAGATTAGTATAGAAGTGAGGAAAAAGTACTTATAATTGGGATGTCTAAGAACAAAAGTGTGCAAACATAAGAAAGGGGCAGTAGGGGTAAACATCACAGAAACTCCTTCTTATCCAAGTCAAAGAAAGGAGAATTGAATATGCATACACACACACACACACACACACACACACACACACACACAACACACACAATGAGTTTATGTCAAAATACATTAAACATAACTAGGAAACAGGCTGGCAGAAGAATCTGAAAGAAATGGCATTGTGAATACAAGGTGGTTAGTTCAGGGGAGGCAAAAGTCACAAAATAAACACCAACTTCAAAAGGTGTGCCATAAATGAAGGATTTTAAGAAAAAGGAATAAAGTGTAAGAACCAGAGATTGAGGTCTGAGAGAAGGGAGCAAAGGGGGGAACAATGGGGTAGAAAGTTTGTTTCAATTATGGATCATTAATGTTAATCATATTACTTTTTTACTATCTTCTTTGTAAAGTAGAACAGGTGGAAAAGAGCAGAAAAGATATTATAAAATGTGACGGAGAGAAATCTATAATTAATAAGCATAACCATGAGTGTGAAAGGATGAGTTTATTCATAAAATAGAGGAAAATTACAAAATTCATCTCTCTCTCTCTCTCTTACACACACACACACACACACACACACACACATACACACACACTCATATACACACATATGTATGTATATATGTATTCAAGAAACATTCTTGAAATATAAAGATTCGCACAGAGTTAACATAAGGTAGTGGAGCATAATTTCTTATGGCTTCAGTGAACTAAAAATTCAGGAGAAAAAATCATGATGTCAAACAAGGAAATAGGAAAAACAGACATTAAAAGTGATTTTTAAAGAGGGAGCCACATTGCTTAAAGGCAGATTAGATAATGAAAGAATACCAGTACTTAGTATATATGAACCAAAAGAATACCATCTAAGTAATTGATTTGCTGAGTGAAATAGACAGTAAACTGATAATGGATAGAGACTTCAATATATTCCCTTCAAACTTAAACAAACCTAACAAAAATATGAACATGAAAGGAATTGCAGACTTGAATAGAATTTTAGAAAAGTTCAAAAATATCCATTTCTATTGATTACTGAGTAAAAATAGAAATGAATATACACATTCTTAGCTACACATCACAACTTTAGAGAAAAACAAATGTGCTAGTGCATAAAAACCTTATAAACAAATACAGAAAAATAAAGAAATTTTACTGATCATAAACATAATAATTATAATCAGTAACGTACCATAATTGAAGACTAAATAACAAAATTGTAAAGAATTATTTACTTAATTGTTGCAATCATGACTTCAGACAAAGCAAAAATTGACCTAATGAAAAGGGATAAGCAGAGAAAACACATCTTGCTAAAAATGAAACTACAGACAATGGAATTATATCAGTAGTAAACACATATGCACCAAATGGCATAGCATCCAATTTTCTGAGGGACAAGTTTAATGAGTGAAAGGAGGAAATAGTAAAATACTACTGGTGGGGGACCTCAACTTTCCCTTCTCAGAGCTAGATAAATTTAATCATAAAATAAATAAGAAAGAAGTCAAGGAGATGAATAGAAAAGTTAGATATGATAGACCTCTGGAGAAAACTGAATGGGATAGAAAGGGAACTAACCTTTTTCTCAGCTGTATACAGCATCTTCACAAAAACTGATCATGTATTGGTGTATAAAAACCTGACAATTAAAGGCAGAAAAGCAGAAATATTAAATGCACTCATTTTAGATCAAAGTGCAATAAAAATTACATTCAATGAAGGACCATGAAAAGATAGATTAAAAATTAATTGGAGGGGCGGCTAGGTGGCGCAGTGAGTAGAGCGCCAGCCCTGGAGTCAGAAGGACCTGAGTTCGGATCCGGCTTCAGACACTTAACCCACACAAACAAAAACCTAGCCATGTGACCTTGGGCAAGTTACTTAACCCCAATTGCCCTAAAAGGGGCAGCTAGGTGGCACAGTGAGTAAGAGCTCTGGCCTCGGAGTTGGGATGACCCGAGATCAAATCCGGCCTCAGAAAATGAGCACCCACACATAAATAATGACTAGCCGTGTAACCTTGAGCAAGTTACTTAACCCCAATTGCTTAAAAAATAATAATAATTTAAAAAATTAATTGGAAACTAATAATCTAATTCTAAAGAATGAGTGGGTCAAAGAACAAATTGTAGAAATAATCAGTACTTTCATTAAGGAGAATGAAGACAATGAGGCAATATTCCAAAATTTGTGGGATGCAGTCAAAGCAGTTTGTAGGGGAAAATTTGTATCACTTAATGCATCCATCAATAAAAGAGAGAAAGATCAGATCAATTAATTAGGTATGCAACAAAAAATACTAGAAAAAGAGCAAATAAAAATTGCCAATTAAATGACAATATAGAAATCCTGAAAAATCAAAGGAAAGATTAATAAAATTAAGTTAAAAAAATAAACCATTCAACTAATAAATAAAACTAAGAGCTGGTTTTATGAAAAACAATCAATAAAACAGATAAGCCATTGGTTAATTTGGTTAAAATAAAGAAAGAAGAAAACCAAATTATTAGTATAAAACATGAAAAGTGTATTTACCATCAATGAAGATGAAATTAAAGCACTTATTAGGAGTTCTCTCTCCCAATTATATACCAGTAAAACTGACAATTTAAGTGAAATGGACAAATATTTACAAAAATACAAATTGCTCAGTTTAATATAGAAGGAAATAGAATTTTTAAATAACTATATTAGAAAAAGAAATTCAATAAGCCATCAGTGAACTCCCTTTAAAAAAATCCCTAGAACAAGATGGATTTATGAGTGAATTGTACTAAATATTTAAGAAATGATTATTTATTTTGGGTGAATTCACCCTTTTTTTTTTTAATACTAGCAATTTGATTTCCTTCTTTCCTTTTTTAAAAACATCAAATAAACTGAGAGTGGGGTGGGGCCAAGATGGCAGAGTAAAAGTAGGAATTTGCTTGTACTCTTTCCCCAAACACCTCCAAATACCTATAAAAATGATTCTAAATAAATTTTAGAGCTACAGAACCCACAAAATGATATAATGAAACATATTTCTAGCTAAAGACAGCCTGGCAGGCTGACAGGAAGGGTCTATTGCACCAGACTCGGAGCAGAACATAGGCCCATGTGGGCACAGACTGGCCCAGAGCAGGCCTCAGGGAACTGAATCACTGGCAATTGTGGCAGTTTTCAGACTTCTCAATCCACAAACTCCAAAGACAAAGTAGAAGGTTAGTGGGGAAACTCTGTTGGACCTGGGTGAGAGAAGAGCATGGTCTGGTCCAAGCCTGGGGACAGGGGAGGAGGCAACAGCAGCAGCTGCTCCTGGAGCTCCAGGCCCACAGATGGTAGGGGCCGGGGCGGGGGGGGGGGGGGGTGTCAAGCAGCTGATTAAAGGGCAATTGCAAGGATCTCTTTGCTGGTGCTGAGGTAGGATTTTCTTGATTTTTTTTCCCTGCTTGGATCTGGGTCAGAGTGGGTGAGGAGGAGTACTGGTATGGCAGAGCTTGTGGAAGTTGTAGAGAGGAATTCTTCCTCACAGTTCTGAGGCAGAAAAGAGTGCTTGTGGTCACTCACAGACTAGACCACAGGCCAGGAGAGGAGTAAATATGTCACCTTTGATCATATCACCTTAGAAGAACTGAAAACTTACAAGTGCCTAGAAGTAGGTCTGACAACAGTTGTGCAAAACCCCAGAAACTTAAGACAGAGAACCCTCCACTCTTGAAGCAGAGTCCTACTTTGGTAAAGAGCTCAAAAGTCAAGTAATTGGCTGGGAAAATGAGCAAACAGAAGAAAATCAGACTATAGAATCTCACTTTAGTGGCAAAGATCAAAATATAAAACCAGAAGAAGACTTCAAAGTCAAAACTTCTGCATCAAAAGCCTCTAAGAAAAATATGAATTTGTCGTAGGCCATGGAGGAGCTCAAAAAGATTCTAAAAGTCAAGTAAGAGAAGTAGAGGAAAAATTGGGAAGAGAAATGAGAGTGATGCAAGAAAATCATGAAAACATTAGTCAACAGTTTGTTGAAGAAGACTCAAAAAAATACTGAAGAAAATAACACCTTAAAAATAGATTAACCCAAATGGAAAAAAGAGGCCCAAAAAGCCAATGAGAAGAATGCCTTAAAAAGCAGAATTGGCCAAATGGAAAAGGAAGTCCAAAAGCTCATTGAAGAAAACAATTCCTTCAAAATTAGAGTGGGGTGCAGGCATTGGGGCACAGAGATCCACCTTGCTCTAATGGAAAAGTCAGAGGGGGTATGGGAAAAGATATGGGAGAGAGCAGATTGGATGAGGGGATATCTTGTGGGACTGCTATTCTGGGATGGTGGGTAGGGAACAAATGGGGGAAAATTGTAACTCAAAAATCTGGTGGAAATGAATGATGTAAACCAGAAGTTAATAAAGCATTTGTTGAAAATAAATAAATAAATAAATAAATTAGAGTGGAGCAAATGGAAGCTAATGACTTTATGAGAAATCAAGATATTATAAAACAGATCCAAAAAAATGAAAAATTAGAAGACAATTGTGAAATATCTCACTGGAAAAACCATTGTCCTGGCAAAGAGATCCAGGAGAGATAATTTAAAAATTATTGGATTACCTGAAAACCATGATAAAATAAAAAGAGCCTAGACATCATCTTTCAAGAAATTCTCAAGAAAAACTGCTCTGATATTCTAGAACCAGAGGATAAAATAGAAATGGAAAGAATCCACTGGTCATTTTTGAAAAAGATCCCAAAAAGAAACTTTTAGGAATATTGTCACCAAATTCCAGAATTCTCAGGTCAAGGAGAAAATATTACAAGCAGTCATAAAGAAACAATTCAAGTATTGTGGAAATACAATCAGGATAACACAAGATCTAGCAACTTCTACATTAAGGGATCAAAGGACTTGGAACAATATATTCCAGTGGTCAAAGGACCTAGGATTAAAACCAAGAATCACCTAGCCAGCAAAACTAAGTATGATATTTCAGGGGGGAAATGGACATTCAATGAAACAGAGGACTTTCAAGCATTATTGATTGAAAGACCAGAGCTGAAAGAAAATTTGACTTTCAAATACAAGAATCAAGAGAAGCATGAAAAGGTAAACAGGAAAGAGAAATCATAAGGGACTTATTAAAGATGAACTGTTTACATTCCTACATGGAAAGATGATATTTGCAACTCATGAGACTTTTCTCAGTGCTAGGATAGTTGAAGGGAAAGTGTGTGTGTGTGTGTGTGTGTGTGTGTGTGTGTGTGTGTGTGTGTGTGTGTGTGTGCATGTACATATATATGTTTGTGTGTATATGTGTATGTATGTATGTATAAACAGAGAGGACAAGGGATGATATCTAAAAAATAAAATTAAGGGCTGAGAGAGGAATATATTGGGAGAAAAGGAGAGATAAGAATGGGGTAAATTATCTCACATAAAAGAGGCAAGAGAAAGTTGTCACAATGGAGGGAAAGAGCAGGGAGGTGAAAGGGAATGAGTCAACCCTAATCTTGTTGGATTTGGCTTAAGGAGGGAATAATATACACACTCAGTTGGCTATTTTACCCTATAGGAAAATAGAGAGAAAGGAGATAAGAGGGGAGGATAATAGAAGAGAGGGAAGATTTGGGGGAGGGAAGCCAACACTTTAGAAAACAAACAGGGTCAAAGGAGAAAATAGAATAAATGAGGGGTGGGATAGGATGGAGGGAAATATAGTTAGTATTTCACAATATGACTGCTATGGAAATGTTTTATGTAGCTACACATGTATAATCTATATTGAATTGCTTCTCTTCTTTTTTTTTGTTTCATATATTCATTTATTAGTCAGATAATTTGACACTAGAATATCATGTAGTAAGATGCAGACTGATACAGCTGAGAAACGTACAAAGAAATGAGAAAAGAAATATATGTGGACCACAAATATCATGGAAGGCTTCCATGGAGGAGGCAGGCCTTCCTTGATCTTGAAGGATAGCTAAACTAAGGGAGCAGTCTGAACCAATGTAAGAGTGGTTAGTAATAATTAATGATGATAGCTCACATTTACCTAGTACCTGAAAGTTTATGAAGCACTTTATATGTTATCTCCTTTGATCCTCACAACAGTGCTGGGTAGTAGGTCCTATTATCCACATTTGGTTTTTGGAGGGGGGAGGGCAGGGCAATTGGGGTTAAGTGACTTGCCCAGTGGGGTCACATGGCTAATAAGTGTTAAATGTCTGAATCCAGATTTGAACTCAGGTCCTCCTGACTCCAGGGCCTGTGCTCTATTCAGTGCACCACCTAGCCGCCCCTATTATCCACATTTTACTAATGGAGAAACTCAGTCTTACAGGTTGAATGACTTGATTGACAGAGCTAGAAAGTATATGAGGCTAGATTCAAACATGAATTTCAACACTCTACCCTGTGTCATACCGTTCTGATAAACTGAGCCATGAACTGAATAACTGTGGAATATTTAAAAATTTATTAGCAGTTATTAAAAACAAAGTAGCTCTGGAGTTGCTGTGAGCCTTGTGAGAAAGGTGATGAATTGCAGGCATTTATTTAGGCTAGAGATCTGCTCTTTTGTAAAAATAAGTAAGTAAAATAAAATTCTGACTCTAATGAAGATATTACTCACTCCCTATCAGGAAGTCTAGTACTCTGACTAGTTTTTTTTTTTAATTAATTTATTTTTTTTTAAACAAATGCTTTATTAACTTCTGTTTTACATCATTCATTTCCGCCAGATTTTGAGTTACAATCATTTTCCCCCTGTTATTCCCCTACCCAACCTCCCAGAATAGCAGTCCCACAAGATATCGCTTCCTCCAATCTGCTTTCCCCCATACCTTCTCCCATACCCCCTTTGACTTTTCCATTAAAGGAAGGTGAATCTTTGTGTCCCAATGCCTGCACATCTTATCTCCCAATTATAAGCAAAAGAGTATTAATAATAGTATTTATATATATTTGAAACATTTAATCTTAAGACCTCGAATTTCAGATCCATTTTCTTCCTCCCTTGTCACCCATTCCCTCTGGGAAGATAAGTAATTCAGTATATGTTGTACATGTCTAGCTAGGCAAAACATTATCATAGTAGATATATTTTACGAGGCTGCTTATAATTCCCTCCCACTCATCCCACCCCCCACCTGGTCCATTCCCTACATGATCCTGTCCCTCTTCTATAGTGGGTACTTCCAACCTCCCCTCCCCCCAAGGATGCCCTCCCATCAATCATCCCTCCTCTCATCCCCCTTCCCCCTATTCTGCTGCAGGTTGAGATATCCCATTTAGTATGTATGTCATTCTCTCCCTGAACCAAATTCAATGAAAATGTGGTTTTGCCTTTTTTGCCTTCCTATTCTCCCCCTCCCTTGCAACCACTTCCCCTTGCTTCTTCTACATGAGATAGTTTACCCTACCCTGTCTCTCCCCATCTCCTCTTGCCACTTTCCTCTCTCACCTCATAATTTCATCCCTTGAGTATTCTCCCTTCCCAACAAATTCAACCTATGCCTCTATCCATATATAACTGTAACCATATACACACACATTCACATATGTATTCATATGACCACACACCCTTCTTCCATTATTTTCATAGTGAGAAAGATTTCATCAGACACAGTTATTGTTTTTCCATATAGGAATGTAAATAGTTCAACTTTGATAAGTTCCTTTTGATTTCTTTCCCTGATTACCTTCTCAGGCATCTCTTGCTTCTTGTGTCTGGATGTCAAATTTTCTATTCAATTCTGGTTTTTTCCTCAAGAATGCTTGAAAGTCCTCTATTCCACTGAATGACCATATTTTCCCCTGAAACAAAATACTCAGTTTTGCTGGGTAGGTGACCCTTGGGTTCATTCCCAGTTCTTTTGCCCTCTGGAATATCATATTCCATGCCCTTCAATCCTCAGTGTAGAAGCTGCCAGGTCCTGGGCTATTCTGATTGTGTTTCCACAATATTGAAATTGTTTCTTCCTGGCTGCTTGTAGTATTTTCTCCTTGACCTGGGGATTCTGGAACCTGGCCATAATATTCCTGGGAGTTTTCTTTTTGGGATCTTTTTCAGCAGGTGATCAGTGGATTCTTTCAACCTCTATTTTGCCCTCTGGATCTAAAACATCAGGGCAGTTTTCCTTGAGAATTTCTTGAAGGGTGATTTTTAGGTTCTTTCTTTGATCATGGCTTTCAGGTAGTCCAATAATTTTTAAATTGTCTCTCCTGGATCTATTTTCCAGGTCAGTGGTTTTTCCCATGAGATATTTCACATTGCCTTCTAATCTTTCGTTTGCTTGGATCTGTTTAACAGCATCTTGATTTCTCATAAAGTCATTAGCTTCCATTTGCTCCAGTCTACCTCTGAAGGAATGAATCTCCTCAGTGAACTTTTGAGATTCTTTTTCCATCTGGCAAATTCGACTTTTTAAGGCATTCTTCTCCTCATTGCCCTTTTGGGCCTCCTTTGCCATTTGAGTTAGTCTATTTTTTAAGGTGTTGTTTTCCTCAGTCAGGCTGTTGACCCTCATTTCATACTTTTCCTGCATCCTTCTCATTTCTCTTTCCAATTTTTCCTCCACTTCTCTTATATGATATTTAAAGTCCTTCTTAAGGTCCTCTATGGCCTGCAATCCGCTCATGTTTTCCTCTGGGGCTTCTGGAGCAGGACTTCTGACCTCACAGTCCTTTTCCCACTCTATGCCCCCAAAATAGGAGTCTACGGTTGCATTTTTCTGTTTCCTTTGCCTTGGTATGTTGCCACTTAATTACTTGACTTTTGGGCTTGTTGCCACACTATGGCTTTAAGGCCAGATAGAGGAATTTTTGTCCCAAACATGTGGGGAGCAACTTCCATTTCTGGCAAGCTGTAAACCCACCCACGACTTCCACCCTAGATCACAATCCAGATCCAGGGAGGTTAAAGCAAGAGTGATTACCCCCCAAGACTGATCACTGGATCTCCCTACAGTTCGCAGGCCAGGACCTGGAGCTGCCTCTGAAAACTACAAAATGGCGTGTCTCCTCAGTGGCTTCTAGCCCCCAGGGAAGGGAGCCGAAGCATTACCCAAATACAGGTCCCAAAGTCCATAGGACACTAACCTCTTACTTTGTCCTAGGCATGTCTATGTTGATAATTTTGGAGTCGCCACAGCTGCTGGTGTTCTGGGGTTCCTCCAGCCGGCTGCTGGCCCTGCCACCCTGGGGCTAAAACCTCGGCTCACGGGGACCTCGGCTCCGGCTCGGCTCCCCGCGCTCTGCCGGCTCCCAGAGCTCTGCGCTGGTCCTTCCTGCAGGGCTGCTGGGCTGTCCTCAGCGGGAGGTTAGCTTCTCTGTGTCATTCTGTGGGTGCTGGGGCTCCAGAAGTTGTTCAGAGTCCCCCTTTTACATAGTTTGGGGGGAATCTGGGGGCAGAGTGGCTTGGATGAGCTGTTTCTACTCCGCTATCTTGGCCGAATTGCTTCTCTTCTTAATGGGGGTGGGTGAGGAGGGAAGAAGGGAGAGAATCTGAAACACAAAGTTTAAAAAAAAATGTTAGAAATTGTTTTTACATGCAACTAGGAAATAAGATATACATTCAGTGGGGTATAGAAATATATTTTGCCCTACAAGAAAATAAGGAGTAATGGGGAAAATGGGGGGTGGGGGGGGGAAGGCAGGTAGGAGACTGGGGAAAGCAATAATCAGTATGCATGCTACCTTGGGGTGGGGGTAAGGGAGAGATGGGGAGAAAATTTGGAACTCAAAATATTGCAGAAATCAATGCTGAAAACTAAAAATATATAAATTCTGGAAAAAATCAAATTAACCAATAATTTATCTATTTTGTGGGGCTTTTCATAAAACCAGCTCCTAGTTTTATTTATTTGTTCAATGGTTTTCTTACTTTCAGTTTTTTTAATCTCTCCTTTCATTTTCAGGATTTTTTCAATTTGGTGTTTAATTGGGTATTTCTAATTTATTTTTCTTCTAGTTTTTCTTACTTTCACAACCAATTCATTGATCTAGTATTTTTCTATTTTATTGATGTAAGCATTTAGAAATACAAAATTTCCCCTCAGTACTGCTTTGGCTGCACCCCATAAATTTTGATATATGCTATCATTGTTATTCTGTTTAACGAAATTATTGTTTCTTTGATTTGTTCTTTGACCTACTTATTTGTTTAGAATTAGCTTATTTGATTTTCAATTAATTTTTATCTTTCAATAGCTCATTATTGAATGTAATTTTTATTGCATTTTTATCTGAAAAGGATGCGTTTAGTATTTCTGCTCTTCTCCATTTAATTGTTAGGGGTTTTTGCCCTAATACATGGTCAGTTTTTGTGTAGGTGCCATGTACCACTGAGAAAAAAGTATATTCTTTTCTATTTTCATTCCATTTTCTACAAAGGTCTGTCATATTTAACTTTTTTTTAAAAATCAATTTGGGTTAAGTAATTTGCTCAAGGTTACACGGCATATTTAACTTTTCTAAAATTCTATTAATCTCCTTTTCTTCTTTATTTTATTTATTTATTTTGTTAGATATATCTAGTTCTGAGATGGAAAAGTTGGGGTCCTCTACTAGTTTTACTATTTCCTCTTTAATTCATTTAACTTATCCTTTAAGAAATGTGGATGTTATACCTTTTCATGCATATGTGTTTAGTATTATGATATTATGATATCATATAGATATATTTCTTCACTGTATATAGTACCTTTTAGTAAGATGTAGTTTCCATACTTACCTCTTTTAATTAGATCTATTATTTCCTTTTGCTTTGTTTGAGATCATGATTGCTATTCCTGGTTTGTTTGTTTTTTTACTCCAGTTGAAGCATATGGATTCTGCTCCAACCCCTTACCTTTCCTCTGCGTGTCACTCTGCTTCAGATGTGTTTCTTGTAAACAGCATATTGTAGGATTCTGGTTTTTAATCCACTTTGCTATCCACTTCCATTTTATAAGTGAGTTCATCTCATTCACATTTACAGTTATTATTACTGTGCATTTCTCTCCATCCTATTTTCCCTGTTTATCTTTCTCTTTTTCTCTCTTCTTTCACCCTATCCCTCTTCACAAGTGTTTTACTTCTGACCACCACCTCCCTTAATCTGCTCTCCCTTCTATCAGCTCTGCCCTTCTTTTATCCACCTTCCTTCCTCCTTCCCTATAGATTAAGATAGATTTCTATACCCAACTGAGTGTCTGTGTTATTACCTCTTTGACCCAATTCTAAAGAGAATAAGTGTCTAGCATTTCACCCATCCCCCATTTTCCCTTCTACTCGAATAGGTCTTTCATGCCTCTTCATTTGAGAGAATTTGCCACTCTCTCCCTTTCCCTTCCTTCTTCTCCCAATGTAAATCCTCTTTTTTACACCTTAACTTTTTTGGGGGGGCAGGTATTATCCCAGCTTATATCCCTGCCCTTTGTCTATATTTACTCTTTCTAACTGCCCTAATAATGATAAAGTTCTTTAAAATTATAAGTATCTCTCATGTGGGAATGTAAAAAAAATTAACCTTATTGAACCCTTTGTGTTTTCTCCTTCCTGTTAACATTTTTATGTTTCTCTTCAGTCACATATTCAAAAATCAAATTTTCTGTTCAGCTCTGGTCTTTTCTTCAGGAATATTTGAAAGTCCTTTATGTCATTGAATATAAATTTTCCTCCCTGAAGGATTATGCTCAATTTCACTGAGTAGGTAATTCATGGTTGTAATCCTAGCTCCTTTGCCTTCCAGAATATATTCCAAGCCCTCCAATCCTTTGATATAGAAGCTGCTAAATACTGCTTAAACCTGACTGTGGCTCCATAATATCTAAATCATTTCTTTATGGCTATTTGCAGTGTTTTCCCCTTAACTTCAAAACTCTGGGATTTGGCTATAATTATTGCTGTGTTTTAATTTTGGTTATGTCTTTCAGGAGGTGACTGGTGGAGTCTTTCCATTTCTATTTTTTCATCTGGTTCTTGGTTATCAGGACAGTTTTCCTTGATAACTTCTTGAAAGATGATGTCTAGATTCTGTTTTTGATCATGTCTTTCAGGTAGTCCCACAATTCTCAAATTATCTCTCATGCATCTATTTTTTAGGTCAATTATTTTTACAATGAGGTATTTCATATTTTCTTCTATTTTTCCATTAATTTGGTTTTGTTTTATTGTTTCTTGATAGCTCGTGGATTCATTAGCTTCCGTTTCCCTATATTCTATTTTTTTAAGGAATTATTTTCTTCAGTGAGCTTTTGTACCTCCTTTTCCATTTGGTTAATTCTATGTTTTAAGTAGTTCTTCCTTCATTGATTTTTTTGCACGTCATTTTCCTTTTTCTATACTTCCTTTACCAAGCTGCTGACTCTTTTTTATGATTCTCTTGCATCACTCTCATTTCTTTTCCCAATTTTCTTCTACCTCTCTTTTTAAATTTTTAAAATCTTTTTTGAGCTCTTCCAGGAGTTCTTTTTGGGCCTGAGACCAATTCACATTTTTTCTTTGAAGATTCACATAGATGCTTCCTTCTCTGAGTATGTGTTTTGATTTTTCCTATCAACCTAATAAACTTTCTATGGTCAGATTCTCTCTCTCTCTCTCTCTGTTCATTTTCTTTCCCTTTTTCAACAATAGTAAATAGAACATTAGAACCTCTATTTTATGACTTTTTAACTTTATGTTAAAGTTGGACTCTACTTCTGGAGTAAAGAAGGCATTATCCCAAACTTCTAATGATCTAATTAGGCCTGGGGCCTCATTTCTGGCCTGTTCTGGGGCATGGGGCTTTGCTTGGGGCTTGATAGGGCATAGCCTGCTGCTAGCTTGCCTAGACATACCTGCCCTGTACTGTACTTCCCTTTTATTTAGTGAGACAGATGTTTCCGGCTGATTTTCTAAGTTGTCTTAGGTTGGAAAATTGTTTCACTCCATCCTTTTGTTTGTTCTGCCACTTTGGAATTAATTTTGAGGTGTTATTTTATGGATGTTTGGAGGTGAATTTTGGAGAATTCAGGCAAGTTCCTGTCTTACTCTGCCATCCTGACTCAGGCCTTTTAAAATTTATTTTGTTATCTATTTCCCAATTACATTTTAATATAGGTCACTCAGGTGTATTGGGCAACATGTATTTGACCCCTGTTCTCTAGAAGAACTTAGAACTTTGTACCAAAGTGATAGAATCCTAATAAAGCTGCCCCCAGCCCCAATATTCTAACTTCCCCACTTTTCCCACTGAATAGCAGGCATGCCCTAATTTGATCATACAATCTGGCTTTAACCACATCATAAGTCTTCAAACGCAATCATAAGCTTCACTGAACAGCAGGCCCACTGCCCCTAATTAGCCTCTGTCCCCAGTTTCAATTCAGATATTTCCTACAGAGACAGGTATGTCCATGAACTCAATCACAATCGCATCATCCATTAGCCCAAGACAGGACTACAATACCTAAGTATCTCTCTTGATCAGACAGGAACACAGTATCCAGCCAATCAAAGCAGCACCACCAGGGTGCAAACCAGGATGCTTGACCACCAAACCATAGAAGACCCACCCCCCAAAGACAGCACCTGCTATCTTCAGTAAAGAACTGATCTAGAGTACATTTATGACATAGAGAGACTTATTATTAGATCATTATAATATATTATTTATATATTAAATAAATATATTAAAATAATATATTTATATTATATATTGCTATATATAATATATTGTTATATTATATTAGATCATTATAATATATTATAATATGTTATAATATATATTAATATAATATATATCAATGCCCCACATTTGGGTTTTTCTATATGCATTGTGGGTAACCACATGTGCGAATCCACCAAATCTGGGGCCCTTCCCCTATTACCTAACCCTTTAACAAGTCCCTTCTTTTTTAATTATTAATCATATTCCTATATTCTATGTAAATTTTGATTGTGTAATCAGTATCATACATTTTATAAAATTGTCTGTCTTGCCTTACTGAGAAATCCTTCTTCTAAGGAATTTAGCAATTCACCAGAGTGTGAAACCTCAAAACCATAATAAATCTCTCTAACTGGCTTTTTGAGACATCCTGCTGAAACACAACTTGACCTCATCAAAAGGGTGTAGTGTGGTGTGGCTGCTTCCTGCCACAAATCTTAAGATAATTTTTCTCTAAAAGGGAAGGAAGCTCTCTCCAAGACTTATCCGATTTTCCTTCCCATTCCCCTCTCTTGTATCCTAAAGTTTTTTAAGAAGACTCTATGCTCTCCACCAAAAGTGAGAAAGTCAGATCACCTTATTTGCTTCTCTAAGCCTTGGCTGTTTGTGAAGATAGAAAAGAAGGGCTTACAAAACATCCAGCTATTACCTTCCCAGCTGCCCTAGCAGTGACTGTGATTTTGCAAAATACAGAATTCTACAAAACAAGGAATTCGTCTCCACAGTGATTGGCTGGGAGGATTAGAAACGAAAGCAGGGAAGGGTGGTGGGGGATGTTGAACAGTCATCAAAATCCTGGAGAAAATTGTAAGGAGACTGTACTTTCAGGGTCAGTACTACAGAGTTGTTTCCAACATAGGGTGTTCAAGATGCTGCTGCTCCAGTTGACAGAAGAAAAATACAACCCATTACCAATTGACCAACATAAACTAGTAACCCTTCCAAGCAAGATTCCCCTGCCATACAGTGCTTCTGAAGGTGCTATAATGAAAAGGCAACGCCAAAGAAACAACAGATGGGACAATGTTCACTTTCCCTCCAGCCCCACCATCATCCTTTGGATGTGGACTCTGGACTTCCTCTTTGGGGGCATTGATCTCTCTGTTCTTGCTCCTAGACCCTAGTACCTGATAATGGCCCTGGAAAACTGAACTTGTGGCTGATTCTTTAAGAGTTTCATAAATGTCATTTTCTCCCTCTCTCCCTTCCTTTGTCTGTCTTTCCTTCCTTCCTCCCTCCCTCCCTTCCTTTTTTCCCCCTCTTTTTCCTTTTTTTCAACTATACTGATACTAACGAGGAGCCTCTAGACTTTGAAAACTCGGGCTCCTGCAGCTGTCCCTCCTCTACCCATGTTTATTTTCTCACTGATTATACTTAGGCCATAAGCTTCTTAATTTGCTCCAGGCGGATAGCTTTGGGCTCTGAGTTGGTCTTTCCAAGATTTTTCTGTGGTTTATCTCTTACAACTTACAAGATAAAAGAAAAGGTTTGGAGGAGTGCTCTGGAGCCTGAAGTGGATGAAGCCTGGAAAGGGAAGTGATGCCCATCCACTCCTAATAAGGACAGTAGGAGAGTAGACTGAAATTTCCAAGGTTTCCCAGAAAGGCGTACAGAGTTTCTGGGAGATTGGGGAACTCGGGAGCTAGGCACTACAACTAGAAGTGAGCAGTCGTAGGAAAGGGACCAATCTCGTTATTTAGAAGTGTGTATGGGCTAGATGAGATAATTATTAGTGTGTGAGCGAGAAGGAAAGCTAAGGGGTCAAGAAAATTATCCTTCCCCCCGCTCTAAAGTGACACAGCAAGACTTTGGAGCTTAACTCCCTGGAGCAGTATCTGTCTAGTTGCAGGACGGGAGGAAGGAAGGTGCCCTGCCCCTTTAACCCTTATTCTTTTCTCATCACTCAGCAACGCACTCCGCCTCAGCATTTCCTAAGCCTGCCGAGAGAAAGGAGAAACCTCCCTAGCGCATTCTCTGGCTCCCTGGGGCAGAGAGAGCAGCAGCGGGGAGGGAGAACGTGGTGCGGTCGTGAGGATGGTGGACGTCTTTAGCGGGCGAATCCTCGTCAACAAGGATGGGGACACGGTGGAGCCCGAGGAGGTGCTGCAGAACAAGGTGGTGGGATTGTACTTTTCTGCAGGCTGGTGCTCCCCTTGCCGGGACTTCACTCCGCTCCTCTGCGACTTCTACACAGAACTGGTGGAAGAAACGCACCCGCCCGCACCCTTCGAAATAGTCTTTATCTCCTCTGACCGCAGCCCCGAGGAGATGGTAGATTATATGCACGACATGCACGGCGAGTGGTTGGCCCTACCTTTTCACGACCCCTTCAAACAGTGAGTAGGGGAAGGGAAAAAAGAGGCTGGGGTTGGAGGGGAGCGATCCCGCGAGAAAGGACATCCCTTTGTAATCCATCCATATGATCTCCTCCTCGTCCATAAAAATAGATTAATTTAGTGCCATGATAACCGCCTCCCCGGTAAGATACTCCTTTCGAGTCCACAGAATTTCCCTCTTTAAGCGTTAGCTAATGAGCCTATTTCAAGCAGAGATGCTTCTCTTAGCTTCTCCCTTCCACACCTGTAAAAATGTGGAACTTGATCTTAAGCACTCGTCGGTTCTTTGAGGTCTGTTCCTAATTAAGGCTCTTAAGGCACTCGTCAGTAATATCTTCTTCTAGCCTCTTGATTTAGTTTTCTAAGCATCACGAAACAAAAGCAAACGAACACTAATTAGCGGAAACTTTGCAGCTGCAAATAGTGAATGGTTTGAATATGAAACAGGTTGATGTTTATTCTAGTGTAATAAATATCACCAGTGTCAAGTATCTTGGAAAGTTTGTCTGGTCTTTGAAATCCGCTTAGAATAAATGATATGCTAATAAATGATGGTTATTTGCACCTTAGGAAGGGCCGTGTGGTGTTGTGCATAGAGTGCATTCAGGATGTGAAATAAGAAAGACCGAGTTCAAATCCCAACTTAGACGCAAGCTGTATGATTTAAGCCATCTACCGTCTTCACCTGCAAAATGAGGATGTTGGACTTGATTACTGTAAGATCCATTTTACTTCTATGGCTATGGTCTCTATAATCCATGGAAAACTGAGAGTCACATTCATCTCTAGACATGTATTTGGAAGAACATCAGAAAAATTAGGAAGGATCCTGGCAAGGTCCTTTACCATAGTAAATGTAGAGATTGGGGAGATTTGATTTGCTTGCTGGAAATTTTATCGTCCACTGCTTTTGCTATGTTGTACTCCGTGATTTTTGTATTGTTTGTGATGCTGTGTAACAAGAGGAAAGTGGCTAGGATGTGATGATTGGAAGTACTTTTTAGTGAGAATCTGTTAAACTTACCAAGGAAGAGCTTTATTTCTTATCACAAGCCATCTTTGCTCTATTAAGTGATTATAGAGACTGTGTAGCTGAAAAAAAAATGATCTGGTGGCTATCCTTTAGTGATGAGATTTTCTCCAGCCTTAGCTAGGTTGGTCCTTGGGTCACTGATATTTAGATTATAGCCAAGCCTGCTCTCAAAGTCTTTCCTCCTCATAAAACCTACCAGAATTTGTTTTCTATGGATTAAATATTTGAAAAACCTAAGTTACTTGGAGGCATCACAGTAGGACTTTAACTAGTTTTTTTTTTTTAATGTGCCTGGAAAATCAAGTGGGTGAAATTATTTAAATTGTTAGTTTCTCTTACATTTTCAGTTTCTCCTGCTCTTTTGTTCCCCTTTTTCCTTGCACATTTAAGCGGTTAGTTCAAAATCTTCTTTCTTCACCACCTTTCTGTAGCAAGAATTTTCAGAATCCTTTCTAACAACCACTGCACTAATAAACCAGCCCGGGTTACTCACAGATAGATACACTGCATTTTAATCACTTGAGGGTGATGCTGTAAGGGTTATGGGATTTAAAGACCTTCCATGCCCCATTGGACTTGCTGACATAGCAGGAAGGGGCGGGGCAAGAGGAAGAGGAAAAAAAGCTAAAGTTCTATTGGGGACTGTTGGGGACTGTTGGTGGTCGAAGCAACAGCAGCAGCAGCAGTAACGGCCCGAGGTAGAGGTGGAGGCAAAAGCCCCTTTTTTGAGCCAGCCAGAATTTCTGCTAAGGACTCTTGTTGGGGACTGCCAGGGACTGGAACTGCAGGGGGCCGGAGCTGTTGTGAGCACGATTCCTGGACGCTGAGCAGTTGCTGTGAGTGGGGAGAGAAGGACCTTTGCCTGAGGTAGCCTGTTCTGTTTTGAAGGCTTAAGAATATGGTTGGTTACTACATTAACTACTTGTGCCAATTTCATAACTACTCTGATGGCTTTGACTTTCTGGTTTGGGGACTCAGTTATTTGGTATTTTAATAAATTCTCTGGCTTTATCCCCCATATAGAGAGTCTGATATATTTTGTGATTAATAACCACATAAACCTATTTATAATTGCCATAGGCATAGTGAATATTGCATTATTAATACATCCACCCATTAATTAGGTGATAGATATGTATGTCTCAAAATTCCACATATTGATGTGTACATATGCACACATGTTTGTGTATGTTTATAGTCTCTTCTGTGAGTTGCATGAGCAGCATTTGGGTAAGATCAGGTAGGTCACATAGGCAAGCTTACAAAGCAATTTGGGGTAAGATCAGATAGGGTATCGGTAGGTACAGAAAAAGGTATATTTTTAGCAAAAATAAAAAGAATGGTTAGACTGTTACAAAGGACTTAAGCATAGCTATTTTTATCAGACCAAAGAAAATGGCATATTTATCAATCAATTAAATAACTTTTGTTAAAGCTCCTATTGTGTGCCTTATTAGCTAGGATAAAGAGAAGTGGTGAGTTCCTAGGAACTATTTAAAGTTGTATGAATTACCTTTTGTATCTGTAAAGTGATTGGGGCAGCTTGATGATGCAGAGGATAGAGTGCCAGCCCTGAACTAAAAAGACTCATCTTTTTGAGTTCAAATCTGGCCTCAGACACATACTAGCTTTGTGACCTGGGCAAGTCACTTAATCCTGTTTGCTTCAGTTTTCTCATTTGTAAAATGAGCTGGAGAAAGATGGCACACCACTCCAGGATGTTTGCCAAGAAAACCCCAAATGAGGTCATAAAGATTCAGACATGACTGAAAACAATTGAAGAACAAAAAGTGATTGGGAGAGGAATGTAGCAGCAAGCACCCTAGCATCCCCAGAGTGGCTGCCAACACAGGTTCTTAGATCTGCTTTTGTAAAGGAAAGCAACTCAAAATCAGTCAACAGCTTACTTTAATCAAACATATTACCTAGTTCAGGGGGAAAAGGTCAGCACCCCAAACTTCAGATTATACAGACAGATCAAACAGACAGGCTTCCAAACTGTCCAACCATTATCAATATCAAAATCACAGTTACCAGAGAGGGAAGCATCACCATCTGGGTTTTCAAAGCTGGGGGGGGGGGGGCCCTCTCAACAGCTGCCCAGAGTCTCATCTGGTCAAATCACACACTTCTCAAAGTGAGCCCCAAAGCAAAGCCTCTCATCAGGGTTTATATAGCCTTCTCCTGGCTCAGAGAATGTAACAAACTTCTTGACCCACTGCCCAATCACAAAGTATCAAGGTGTGGGCTTTCCTGAAAAACAAGCCTCCCACCACAGGCTCCAGGTGCACTTAAGCTAGGGGCAGGGAAGATCTTTAAATTTGCATTTCCGTTACAAGGAAACATACCAGAAGAGACATTCAATACATGCAGTGTCATACAGAAAAAGAAATATAGTAACAGCAAATATAGCACAAAATTGAGCCACCTTATATTCTTCCCCCAAATGGACTTTCAATACCTTTAAACCTCCTATTTTAGTAACTTCATTTTTTTTTTTTTTGCTTTTTGGAGGGCAATTGGGGTTAAGTAACTTGCCCAAGGTTACACGGCTAGGTTTTTGTTTGTGCGGATTAAGTGTCTGAATCCGGCTCTGAACTCAGGTCCTTCTGACTCCAGGGCCGGAGCTCTATTCACTGCGCCACCTAGCCGCCCCCCATGCCTGGATTTAATAGCAACGCACTGTCCATCCTCTTCTGTTGCCTTGCCCACTTCTGTATATTTACGCAATATCCATTGCTACTCTTTCCTCCCACTGAAGTTGGGGGATTCATCAATTCAACTCTTCCACCTTTGATTTTCTTGTATCTTTCATTTCCCCATAAATCTCTAACCTTTTAGACTGTGGGGAAGACGGTAGTGAATTAGAGGAAGACGGTAGTGAATTAGAGGAAGACAGATCCCCACAAACACACCAGTGAGTCTTTAAAAATATCCCAAAATGAACAATGATGAGCAAAACCAAAAAGAGATGGCTGTGACGTTGGTAGAAGGAACAAAGCAATGCAGACCAGAGTCAAAGATAGGGCCACAGCAGCACCCAGAGCAGGGCTTGGGAAGTCCAAGGCTCAGCCTTGGCCTCAGGGCTGAGACATCTCACTCTGAGTCAACTCACTGTTGCTGAAAAGAGGACTGGAAAAGGGCCCAAGCAGACTGTGTCCAACCCAGCACCCAGGCAGTCCTTGCTAATTCCAGAGGCCAGTTGGTCTGACCCACAGGAGGAGCGCGCGCGCGCGCACACACACGCGCGCGCGCACACACACACACACACACACACACACACACACACACACACACTCTCTCTCTCTCTCTCTCTCTCTCTCTCTCTCTCTCTCTCTCTCTCTCTCTCTCTCTCTCTCTCTCAAAAGGCCTGCTAACAGCACATTAAAATCATCTGGTTGGGGAAAGTAGGGCTTTCTGATTAAGCAGAGCTTGCCTACATCATCCAAAGAAAAAGAGGGAATACTGACCCAAACACAAAGCTCCAATCCTTTCTGGACTCTGAGGATGAAGATTGAAGTACACAGAACAAAATGCTAAACACAAAAAGAAGTACATTGGGCTGAAAGAAACTCAAGGGGTAAACCCAGAAGAAAAAAGTAAGTTCATAACAAGTCCATACATAGCCTCAAAGAAAAAAAATGACCTGGTCACAAGGACTATAGAAGTACTTTAAAGTAATGAAATGAGAGATATTGATAGCTAACATAGGAAAGAAGGGCAAGAAAATAAATTAGAATAAATGTTACCTTACCCAAGAATTCAACTCCCTGAAAATGAGAATTGGTTAAACAGAAAGCAAATACTCTTATCAGTCAACAGAATATATTAAAACAAAATAAAAAGATTTTAGGATTTTAAAAACAGGAAAAAGTAAGGGCCACAGCCACAAATAACTTGGTGCCATGAACAAAGCACCGGCCCTGGAGTCAGGAGGACCCGAGTTCAAATCCGGCCTCAGACATTTAACAAAAACTAGCCATGTGACCTTAGGCAAGTCACTTAACCCCAATTGCCCTCCAAAAAGCAAAAAAAAAACAAAAAACGTATAGCATCTGGTGGGAGGTGGTTATTGTTGTTTTATACCAAATGCTTAAGTTGAAGTTGTGGGAACTGAATTTGAATCCCACTTCTGCCACCTACTACAAGTATTACTTAACCAAGCAAGTTATTTAACCTCTCTAGGCTTCAGTTTCCTTCTTGCTGTTTAGTCATGCCTCTTCCATCTTGCAAAGTTTATTTTTTTTTAACCAAAGTGTAAGGCTTTAAAATTTCATCTATTTCATTCAACCCAATGCTGTTTGGATCTTTAACCATTTTAGGATCTTTTTGAATCCTGACTTTGTTGTCTAATATGTTATCTTTTCCAGTCATCTTTATGTCACTTGAAAATCTGATATTCATGCCATTTATGTTTTCATCCAAGTCACTGATAAAAACTATTAGTGTACCGAGCAAAGCACAGATCCTTAAGACACTCCACTGAATATCTCTTGCTAAGTTTTTGATTCAATTTATTTTCAACTCTTAATTATCTCCCTTATACAACTCCCCTTTCATCAAGAAGGCAAGAAAACCAAAACCCATTACAGATATATATATAGTCAAGTAAAACAATTCCTGCATTTGACATGCTCCACAAAACAATTCATATAATCAAATCAATATTGTAAGAATGAACCATTTTGAAGGAGTTAAAAACTCTGAATAATAAAATGCTTAACCATATTTCAGAGGACTCATGATGAAACATGAGACCGACTTTTCAATAGAAAGGGAATAACCATGAGTACAATTTGAGATTTCCTTCCATCCT
The DNA here is from genome assembly GCA_011680675.1 of Gymnobelideus leadbeateri. Taxonomy (NCBI): domain Eukaryota; kingdom Metazoa; phylum Chordata; class Mammalia; order Diprotodontia; family Petauridae; genus Gymnobelideus; species Gymnobelideus leadbeateri. Next base: position 763,976 of record WOXC01000383.1, read on the forward strand.
TCTTTCTTTCCTTCCTTCCTTTCCTCCTTCCCTCCTTCTTTCCTTTCCTCCTTCCCTCCCTCCCTCCTTCCTTCCTTCCTTCCTTCCTAGACATGGCCAATGTAGGAATTTGTTTTGCTTTAACTGAGGTTTTATTTTCTTTTACTTCTCATGAGTAGGGTGTGAGATAAAGAGAAAGTTTATTAGCCTTGATAAGAAAAAAAAGTTTAATTAAAAAATAGATGAGGTATGTGACATTCTTCGTTCTTAGTCTTCTGAAGTTATTATTAGTCACTGTATTCAACACATTTCTGTAGTCTTTTCAAGTTGTTTTTCCTTTACACTACTATAGCTATTTTGTATATTGTTCCCCTAGTTCTTCTCATTTCACTCTGCATCAGTTCATATATGTCACATCTGGTTTCTCTGATTTTTAAAATATTCATCATTTTTTTTGTTGTACAATAACATTGTTATATTCATATATTACAGTTTGTTCAGCCATTCCCTTACTGATGAGCACCCACTTTGTTTCTAATTTTTGCTAAAACAAGAAGTGCTACAATACATATTTCAGTACGTACAGGTCCTTTCCTTTTATCTTTGACCTCCATTGACTAGATACATTCCTCCTAGTAATCACTGTGCCAAAGATAAGTATTTTAGTGACTTGTGGAGAATAGTTCCAAATTGAATTTCAAAACAGTCAGACTAATGCATTCAGTTGCCATTTTAGTTATGTCTGACTTTTTGTGACCACATCTGAAGTTTTCTTGACAAAGATACTTGAATGGTTTGCCATTTTCTTTTCCAGCTCATTTTTTGGATGAGGAAACTGAGGTAAACAGGTTTAAGTGACTTGCTCAGGGTCATATCTTGAGGCTAGATTTGAACTCAGGAAGATGAGTCTTCTTGACTCTCCACTGTACCACCTAACTGCTTAGACTAATACAGTTTTATCAATAGTACATTAGTGTGCCTATCCTCTGAGGCCTCTCCAACAATGACTATTTTCCTGTTTTTGTTAACTTTGAAAATCTCATGAATGATTTTCACTTACATTTTTCTAAGCATGAGTGATTTGGAGCATTTTCTCCTGCAATTGCTCACAGCTTATAGTTCTTCGATTGGAAACTGCCTGTTTATATCCTTTGACAGATTCTCTATTGGGAGACTGATTTTTATTCTATATTCTATATTTCTATCAAACCCTGTTTATTTTGGATATCAATTTACCTGGGAAACTTGCTACAAATTATTTTCTCAGTCAATTATTAATCCTTCTAATTCTAATTTCATTTCTGTTGCAAAAAAGGATTTCCATTTTACAATTGTCTATTTTATCTTCTATGATGGGCTCCCTCTTCTCCCCTCTATCCCATCTCCCATCACACAGATGCCTTCTGCCACTCTTCCTATGCTCTTGTTTCACATGAGAAGCCTTACACCTTACCAAGGATAACTCCTCTAACATGTTTAAGTGATCCCATTCCGTCCCCTTTCTTCCAACAGATTGCTACCTCTGTCATGGCCACTCTCTTACTTATTTTCAATATCATCCTCTCTACTGGTGCCTTTTCTACTGCCTACAAACACACTTATGTCTCCCTACCCTAAAAAAAAAACCCTCACTTGATCTTTCCATCCCTACCATCATCCTGTTTCTCATTTGGCCTTTGTGACTAAACTAAAAAAGGTCATCTACCATAGGTTGTCTCTACTTTCTCTCCTTTCATTCTCTTTTGAACTTTTTAACACTGTCTTTTTAACTTTTAACAATGACTTCTGGTTTTATCATTCCATCTACATGACTCTCTCCAAAGGTACAGAGGATCTCCCGATTGCCAAATCCAATGGCCTTTTCTCAATCTTTATGCTCCTTGACTTCTCTGTAGCCTTTGACATTGTTAATCATTCTCTGCTTGATATTATCTTCTCTCTAGCTTTACAGGATGCTGCTCTTTTCTGGTTTTCCTTCTAGTTATCTGACCACTCCTTCTCTGTCTCCTTTGCTGAATTTTCCTCCAGATCATTCGCTCTAACCATAGGTCTCCCTCAGGGTTGTGTCCTGAGTCCTCTTCTCTTCCCTCACTTGGTGACCCTATCAGCTCTCAAGGATTTAATTACCACTTTTAAGCTGATAATTCTGAAATCTACCTTTTTTGCCCCAGTCTCTCTTCTGACCTCCAATCTCACACCTTCAGCTTCCTTTCAGACTTCTCAAACTAAACTAAACTTCTCAAAGTAAACACCTTAAACTCAATATATCCAAAACAGAACTCATTTTTCCTCTAAACCTTCCCCTCTTCTTACCTTCCTATTACTGTAGAGGGCAACGCCATCCTCCCAGTCCCTCAGATTTACAACATAGGAATCATCCAGGATTCCTTCCTATCTCTCACTGCCTCTCCTTCCCCCCATATCTAAGCTGTTGCCCAGGCCTGTAGGTTTCACCTTTGCAATATCTCTTGAATATATCCCCTTCTTTCCTCTGACACTGCCACCATTATAGTTCAAGCCTTTATCACTTTACTTCTGGATTATGCAATAGCCTGCTGCTATCTGCCTCAGGTCTTTCCCCAGTTCAGGCTATCCTTTAATTCAGCCACTAAAGTGATTTTCCTAGTCTGATCTTGTCAACTCTGCCCCACCCCCATTCAGTAAACAGGTAATAGATGACTACCTGTGGTCTCCAGAAGCAATTGCAAAATTATCTGCTTGGCATTCAAAGTCTTTCGTAGTCTAGCCCCCTCCTACCTTTCCAATCTTCTTGCGTCTTACTCCCCAACACATATTCTGCTCCAGTGACTGACCTGGCTGTTCCTCAAACGAGACACTTCATTTTTCAGCTCTAGGATCTTTCCTTCTTTCTTTCTTTCTTTCTTTCTTTCTTTCTTTCTTTCTTTCTTTCTTTCTTTCTTTCTTTCTTTCTTTCTTTCTTTCTTTCTTTCTTTCCTCTTCCTTCCTTCCTTCCTTCCTTCCTTCCTTCCTTCCTTCCTTCCTTCCTTCCTTCCTTCCTTCCTTCCTTCCTTCCTTCCTTCCTTCCTTCCTTTCTTTGCTTTTTGGAGGACAATTGGGATTAAATGACTTGCCCAAAGTCATAGGGCTAGTAGTGTGTTAAGTGTCTGAGGGCATATTTGAACTCAGGTCCTCCTGACATCAGGGCAGGTGCTCTATTCATTCACTGCGTCACCTAGCCACTCCTAGGGCTTTTCTGTCTTCCTCTGTGACTTGAACACTCTTACTCCTCTGCTCTGATTGCTGACTTCCCTGGCTTCCTAAAATCCCACCTTCTGTACTTGGGTTTTTCAAACCCTGTGTTGCTATTTCAGATTGTTTAGGATTTTCGTTATTTCTATAAAGCAACTTTTGGTAGTTTGATTGGTATGGAACTAAATTTATAAAATAATTTAAGTGGTATTATGAATTTTATTGTATTTGCATGCTGCAGCCATGGATGGTTAATATTTCTCCAAATAATTTTCTTTATTTCTGTTTTGTATTATATTCACATAAACTCTGACTACATCTTGGAGCTTAACTTCCACATATGTTATATTTTTTGTAGTTATTTTGTAGTTTCCTTTTCTGTATCTTGATTTTTTTTATGTTCTCTATATGCAGAAAGTCTGATGCTTATTTGTTTCAATGAGTACTTTATTTGCTTGTGGTTCTATAAATATACCATACACTCTTCAAGTGATGATAATTTTGTTTCTTCTTTATCTCTACTTACTCCCTCACTTTAAATCTTTTCTCATTCTAATTGACACTAGAACTATGTAAAAAGAAGTGATGAGAACGGGTGTCTTTATTTTTTCTTTTCCTTAATCCATGATAGGCCTCTGATCTTTTTCCCTTACAAGGATTCTGAGTGTTCAGATTGAGAGATTAGAGCAATTTTGGGACAAAGAGTGCACTGAGCTGTGGCAGAGAAGGGAGATAACTGAGGAGGATTAATTCTTGGCTTTCTGGGCATCATAGAGAGAAGAATCCAGACTGAGGGAAAGTTCCAAGAAAATGTTGGCACTTTCTCCACCATCACCTCCTGAAGCCCATCTTTCCACACATACTATAACATAATCTATTGTTTCATTACCTAAGTGTTTCCAGTAAATTGAATTTTGCCTTACTTATAAAGAGGTCAGGAATTAGCTAGAGATAAATAAACTTAAGGTTAGGCAGAGAAATCAACTTTTGCCTAGGTGTTGGGAATTTTTCTAAACTAGGGTCTCAGAGGGATAGTGACTGAACTTAGAATGTTTCATTTAAAACTAACTCTCAGGGGCGGCTAGGTGGCGCAGTGAATAGAGCGCTGGCCCTGGAGTCAGAAGGACCTGAGTTCGGAGCCTCCGACACTTAATCCACACAAACAAAAACCTAGCCTTGTAACCTTGGGCAAGTTACTTAACCCCAATTGCCCTAAAGGGGCAGCTAGGTGGCGAAGTGAGTAAGAGCGCCGGCCTCGGAGTTTGGATGACCCGAGATCAGATCCGGCCTCAGAAAATGAGCACCCACGCATAAATAATGACTAGCCGTGTAACCTTGAGCAAGTTACTTAACCCCAATTGCTTTAAAAAAAAAAAAAACTAACTCTCTCAAGTCAAAGATAAAGAAACCAGTTGAACCCTCTAGGCTTAAAATGAACAAATTATTGTAATGGTTATACTTTTCTTTTTTCTTTATTTTTTTTGCTACTTCCACTGGAGTGGGCAGAGAGACCATCCAGCAAACTATTGCAGTAGTTGATGGTTCGGTGACAAGGGTCTACAGTAGGGTAGTAACAGTACAGAAGGAGAAAAGAGAACATATACAAGTGATTTTATGAAAATAGAATCAATGGGAATTGGCAACAGACAGGAAATGGGGGGTGGATCAGCAAGAGTAAGGGGTCTAGGATGACAACTTGGTTTTGAGCCAGAGTGACCAAGAGGATTCCCAGCACTGGGGAAGTAAGGAAGAGGGGAGGGTTTTGCTGGAAAGATAATGAGTCTGGTTTTAGATATGATGAGTTTAAGATGTTTACTAAACATGCAGTTCAAAATATGTTCAGTCACCCATTGGCCTAGAGGTAAGGAAGGAGCTAGATAAGTAGATGTGAGAATCATCAGCATGGAGATCACTGAATTTATGGGAACTGATGAGATCACCAAGTGAAACAGGTAGAAAAGAAGAAGAGAGGAGAAGAGGACCCAGGACAGAGCCATGAAGAACACTCATGGTCAGTAGGCAGGACCTAGATGAAGACCTAGCAAAAGAAACTGAGAAGAAGTCGTTAGATAGGAAGGTGTTAACATAGAAATTATTTCATTTGATCTTAACTACAACCCCCTATATCCTATATATAAAGGATGTTCTTTATATATAGGAAAAGGATCTGAAAGAAGTTAAGTGACTTGTCCAAGGTCAAACATCAAGTAAGGGTCTGAGGCAGAATTAAAAATCAGGTCTTTCTGACTCTACACCTAGTACCTTATCCATTGCTATGTCACCTTTTTATAACTTAATTTATTTCCTTTTTAATATTATAAATGAATTTAAATCAGAGAAGAAAAAAAGTATCAGCATATTTTGATGGAGAGAAACTCAATAGCTCTGTCAGCCATGGAGAAGAGGTCTCTTTATAGTGCAAAGCTCATTCCCAAATCTTTTCCCTACTAGCCTAAAACAGTGCTTAAAATTCCTGCAATTAGAATCACTCCTTTAGGAACTGGGATGGACAATTCTTTGAGTTTCTCTAGAGAGCTCCTTTAAATGCTTTTGTAGTATCTTACTTAGCAGGGACAACATTAATTCATTAATACCAGAAAATGAAATGGATGATCAGGTCAGGTCACTATCATTTCTTTATTCAATATTCATAAAACATTTATTAACTGCCTACTCTAGGTAGTCAGTGTGCTTCAGAGATTTAAAACAAATAGCAGGGGCAGCTAGGTGGCTCAGTGAATAGAGCACCGGCTCTGGAATCAGGAGGACTGGAGTTCAAGTATGACCTCACACACTTGACACACTTATTAGTTGTGTGACCTTGGGCAAGTCACTTAATCCCAATTGCCTTGCCTTCCCCCCTCTAAAAAAACAAACAAAAAAGCAATATCCCCACCTTTAAAAGTTTAGATTACACTGTAATGGAAATGCAGATTTAAAGATCTTCCCTGCCCCTAGCTTGAGTGCACCTGGAGCCTGTGGTGGGAGGCTTGTTTTTCAGGAAAGCCCACACCTTGATACTTTGTGATTGGGCAGTGGGTCAAGGAGGTTGTTACATTCTCTGAGCCAAGAGAAGGCTATATAAGCCCTGAGGAGAGGCTTTGCTTTGGGGCTCACTTTGAGAAGTGTTGTGTGCTTTGACCAGATGAGACTCTGGGAAGCCGTTGTTGAGAGCCCCCCGGCTTTGAAAACCCAGATGTTGATGCTTCCCTCTCTGGTAACTGTGATTTGGTATTGATATAATGGTAGGACAGTTTGGAAGCCTGTCTGTTTGATCTGTAAGTTCTGTAACTCTGAAGTTTGGGTGCTGACCTTTTTCCCCTGAACTAGGTAATGTATGTTTGTTTGATTAAAGTAAGCTTGTTAACCCATTTTGAGTTGCTTTCCTTTTGAAAAGCAGATCTAAGAACCTATATTGGCAGCTACCCTGGGGATATTGGGGTGCTTGCTGCTACATACACCTAGAAGTTTCTATTTTTATTAATGAATCATTTAGTGAAAGAAGGGCCCTAGTGGAATGGGATATAGGGCAGTCACATTTTCGTTTGAAAAAAAAGATTTTTAAAAAATGTGGAATATGAGAATCTGTTATACTTGGGAAGAGTAAGCATACATAGGACATCACAGTGGAAGGCACAGGAAAGGTATAAAGAAGCACCCAATCCTAAAGCCAGAAGGTCTCACCTATAGCTAAGTGGGAGTCCCTCCTATAATAGAACAACATTCCTGGAAACAGTCCTTTAGCCTCTGCCTGAGGGGAAGTTGTTACTTCTTAAGGATGTCTACTACACTTTGAAACAATTTTAATTGTTAGGAACTTTTTCTTTATTAAGAAAGTATCTACATCTCTGCAATTTCCAGCCAATAGTTTTGCTGTCTCAAGCCAAACAGAACAAATCTAATCCTTCTTGTACGTCACCATACCTCACCATGTGTTTTTCTCCAGTTTCCCAACTCCTTTAAGTAATTAGGATATGGCATGTTTTCAAGTTTCTTCACCATTCTGATTATACTCTTCTGGATGTGCTCCAGCTTGTCAAAGACCTACAGGGAAAGTACCTAAAGGGAACACAGAACTCTAGATGTAGTCAAGAATATGGAAACAGCAGCTCTCCTTCTCTGGACACTATAATTTAAGATTGTGTTAACTTTTAAAATTGTCATGTCATATTACCTGAAAAGAGTAAATATGGAATTGTGTATGTTTATGGGCATGTACATGTATGTACGTATGTCTATATATGCATATATTTATACACACATATAAACACACTGATTGTGCATCTCTTTCTCTATCTTTGGTTGGGTAGGGAGAAGCAAGAAAAGAAAGTTGGAAATAGTACCTCAAGCCAACTTGTCCTTCCCAATTTAGCCTCAGACCAGCCTTGAAAGCAACAGATGGAATAAATCAGATTACTCTATAGATTAAGCCCCTGAAATCAGGCAACACTACAAAGGAGTGGGGATTTCCATAATCTGGCATGAAAGGAGAAAAATAATCTCTTTGAAGGTTAATGGGAAAAATTCCCTAATAAGGGGAATTATCACTTAACCTAAATGATAAAGTTAGAAAGAAGTCTAATAACTTCTTGGAGAATAATAGAAAAGGGTAAAAGATATATACATTGCTTTTGTAGTAATAATGGTAATTTTCCTTGAATTCATTTAGAATTTAATTAAAAAATTAAAAACATCACATTTTCACACTCTCAGTTGCATACTCATATTTCCACTGGAATCATACTGTTTACTTTGTTGAGATAAAGAGGGAACCCTGGGATTTGAAGGTTATGTTAGTAAAGTGCAAGGATAGGCAAGTCCTATCAATATTGAATGCTTTGAGTACCATACTGGTGATGGATTGTGCCTCATTTAAATCTGGCCACCATGTTTCTGTTTGTTTTTGCTACAGAACTTTATGAAGACTGTTCTTTAAAGATTGGAGGCAAATTGAGTTTTTTGTTTTTAATTTATCAATGTGCATCTATATTGTTTCTAGTTCTTTGCCACTGCAAAATGTTTGTTGAATATGGGACCTTCCTTTCTTTAAAAAAAAATCAATTAATTATATTTTTATTCTGAACTTAATAAAACACAAATAAAATTAATATTCCCATAAGCATTGTAGGACAGAAAGGATTTTACATAAAAATGAATCTCCATTACATAGAACTTGATTTTCTTTTAAAATATATAACTAATTTAAGATGTAACTTTTACATGTCTATAACTATAATACCTTCTAGCTTCTCTCTCTCCCCTCCCTCCCCTCCCATCTCTCTCTCTCTCTCTCTCTCTCTCTCTCTCTTTCTCTTTCTTTCCCCCCCTCTTTTGAGTGGGGGAGGGAGATCCTATCCAATTCTTTTCTATGCCTTCCCTGTTGGAGAAAAAACCAAACCCTTGTGTAATGCATTTAAATACCATAGGGACAATTATTCCAACTCCTATCAATGGCAAATTGAGTCCCCAGAGCATAATTGTATTGTCTCCTCAGGGTTCTAAATGGTTGTTTGCTGTGGTGGGGGTTGTTGTTATTGTTAATGAAAGTTCTTGACCTGAGGAGGTGGGTCATAGATAAATTTCAAGAAATCTGTGAATTTCATTCTTTTCTTTTTTTTTTTTAATTTAAAAAATGGATTTTATTACTGCAGGATTGTCAGGGTACATGGTCACCCAAATCAGACAGTGCTTTGGCACAGATATTGTGCCGGTTTTATAGAGGTTCCATAGCCAGGTTACATAAGCTGAAATTACAGTAATGTAAGATGAAACTACAGTGATTGGTCAGTGTACATTTGAATTTCCTGCCAGCTCGAAACCCCATGCTGGAATTCCCACCCAGGGATCAATTAGGGGAAGGGAAGAGGTGGGGGTACTGCTTGTTTACAGAACAATTAGGGGAGGGGAAGGTGGAGTTCTCTTTTACAAATTAATGAAGGGAAGGGGAAAGGTGGAGTTGTCTGCTTTACAAATGAACAGAAGGGGAGGTTGGAGTTTACAAACCAATGAAGGGAAGGGGAAAGTGGAGTTGTGCCCAACATTCCCTACTCTTCCTTGTAGGTATCTCAAACCTTTGACACAGCAGGGGTCACATCACCTACATTACCCAATTCTGTTCATAAAGGATGGTAGTGGGAGTCCCTGATAATTAACATTTTAATGGAGTTAACATGGGACTTGACAAATTGTAGAAAGCAATTAATGAGATAGAGTCCTACAATTAGGGCTATGACCAGGAGGAGGAAAGGCTAATACCAATACTAATACCAAGGCTGATACCAATTTAGTGAGTTAGGGGGATGTTCCCAGGGGAACAGGGACTGATACCCATTCTCAGAATTTTCCAGCTCCCTCTGTCTATTAGCAATATTCTGGCATACCAACTTCAGACTCTCCCTCACCACTCCAGAGTTGTTTGCATAGAAGCAACAAGCCTTCCCAAGGGCTGCACACAGGCCCCCCTGTTTAAGAAGGTCAAGGTCTCTGCAGTTCTGAAGAACCACCTCTGCTAGAGAATCCACCTGTCTTTCCAGGGCTGAGATGGACTGCTCTATGTGGGAGAGGTCAATCAATATTTACCTGTGTACTTAAGGCCTGATAGTTGTCCTCCCCCTTAACTAAGGCTGCCATCCTGGTCACTGCAGAACTCACAAGGCCCAAGCCCACTGAGATGGGAATGAGGAGTGATACTGCCTGCCTTTGGTGGTGGCTCAGTTACCCTTCTGGGGAAAAGTAATGCCAACCTTGTTCCCCTGAGAGAAGGGTGACCAGGGGAATTATGGCCACTAGGATACACAGGGGGCCCTTAGTGTGTTGTTGTCTGAGGAACACTGTAGCAGAGATGCACTGGGTAAGGCCATTGTGGCATGCCCACCAGGTTCCTAGAGGGGCGGGGAAGTAGTCTGAGCTAGAGGCCTGAATCTTGTGAATTTGCCCACAAATTGAGCTATACTGAGAGCTGGATAAAGGGGTGCTGGATGATATGAGGCAGAAACCTGATCCCTGTACATCCCCAAGGGAGAGCCTTGGGTGGTCCCACTCACAGTTTTGTGTTGGAAATAGGGGTGACTGAGGCATTTTAGTGCCACCCCTACATAGTAAGGAGGCTGGGGTTCAACACAAATCCAGCAATCTTTTCCCAACATGTGGTTAGAGCTGTTAAGTGTTTTATGAACAGCTGACAGAAGGGTAATTAAGGGGACCTGATAATTGTGAGATTCCTGAATCTTTTAAGATGGGGCGGGGGGTATATGACCGGACTAGGGCCCATATGGTAACAGCTGGTATTGTGATTTGGACATCTGGGTTCCCTATTGGGGCAGGGATAGCTAAGCAATGGGATGATGATGGGGGAGGGGCACAGGAGGCTTCTTGGCATTTGCCCTCCCTCCTCATCCTCAGGGACTATGATTCCCGGGACCCGAGAAATGGATTTCCCAGGCAGGGTCAGAGGGGTTTTGAATGGTGGGATTGAGCATGGGTATCCTGTGACTGAACAGGGTAGGTAACCTGCATCCACTGGTGGGGCCCCAAATAGTCTAGTTCATGGGGGAAAAGGGAGTTGGGGGGAAGCTATGTGCTCCAGATTCTGGAAAATCCAGGATTGTCCATTTCCTGTGGTTATCACCCAGGTATAGCTTGGTCTTGGGGCATGGGGATTGTGGGGGACCACCCAAGGAGGAAAAAGGAGGATCAGGAAGAGGATCGGATAAGTCTTAGCTTTAGGGGGTCCTCGTGGACTTCTGCTTTCCATTCTGAGGTGACATCAGGCTTCACTCTGGTGTAATGGAGCCACGTGGGAATAGAGTCCACTTTGACAGCAGTAGGTGTAGTGGGGATCATGACGTGTGGTCCCTTCCACCTCAGCTCCAGACTGTGAATTTCTTTTTACCAGCACAGAATCCCCAGGTTGAAACAGGTGAGCTGAGGCTGAACTCAGGATCAGGATCAGGAGGGCTGAGGGGAGGAGTTTTTTTCTGAGTGCCTGCAGACCCTGTAGGAACCCCAAACTGGAGGTCCTGGATCCACAAAAGGCCAAATGAGAAGCAAATCATTATTAGGAGGCAGGTGCGAACTTTCCTCCTTGAGACCTGGGGCCCTGGAAACGTCATCAGGGGCTAGCCCCCCCCAGGGATCGGGGCGAACAGATGCCTACCTCTGGAGGCCGAGAGCTCTTCTTCAGGATCTTTGTGGTGCCACGGAACACCACATGTCTTTCTGGGGCCTCCAAATGTTGTACCCCAATAAAGCGAGACAGAAGATCCCCAAGATTAAATTTTAAAAATGGATTTTATTACTGCGGGACTGTCGGGGTGCAGGGTCACCCAAATCAGACAGTCTATTTTCTTTTTTTTTAATATTTTAGAACTATTTCAATATAATTAGTTTCATTTATAATCCTATTTATAAAACACCCTTCTGTGAAGGATCCATGACATAAAAAGGTTAAGAAACTGCGTTCTATGACTATCCCTAAGATATGGTAGCCTATGTGGAATGCTCTTGACTCTAATTCCTATTCTCATATATTCTCCTCAATATCAATTACCAGTCACATTTAGTAATCCCCTTAATATCAGTGATTAGTGGCGCAATATCATTCAACCAATTAAAATCAATTAGCTTTCATGACAGGATATTTGCTGAGAAGACACACACACACACACACACACACACACACACACACACACACACACACACACATATATGTAGATAGATAGATAGATATCAAGAATAGAAATATATCCCCTTAAACTTAAGGTATACCCTCCCCTATACTACCAGTGTCACTGAGGAGAATGGGCTCAAACTTGATGTGATTTACACAGAGCATGAGCTCCCCTTCCCCAACCCCCACACTCTCCCAAAAGGTCTATTTCTAGATTGAGCACAGTCAGTACTGCAGAGTTGTTCTCTTGCTACAGCAGGACGCTGAACATCAGAGTCAATTCATGGCTACATTGGATGAAGCATAATGAGACGTCACTGTTGTCTAACCTGGCTTGTCTGCTGATAAACTCTGGTATGAACTGGAGCCCCCTGATGGCTAACTCAGAATATTACAGCCTAGTCCATGCCATCTCCAGTATTCTTTCACACTGGGGCAGGAAAGAACAAATACAAAGTAACAAAGAAATACAAAGTGTGTCCTCATGGACATGTTTTAGCCCTAAGTGGCAAGATAGGAAGCTGGGCAGCAAGAGGCTGCTGTAGCCATTGCTGTAGCCATCTTTCCCCACCTGGAGGATTTTAATCAGTTATTGTCTCACCAGCCACCAGGAAAATGAGAAAATAAGTGCCCCAATAGTTGTCTTCTTCTTATGCATCCTCAGTTTTAGCCCAGCTCTGAAATTGGTCATAACATACCTACACATTTCTGAAGTAGAGAGGAAGGCTTTTCCATGACTTATCACCACATACTTCTAGATGTAGGCTCATGTAATGGTAAGGGGATTTGAAGATCTTCCCTGTCCCTAATGGGCCTCACTTAAAGCCCAACAAAATAAGCTTGCTTAGGGGAGTCTTGTTTTTCAGGAAGGCACACCTTTTGTTATTTTGTAATTAGGCAGTGGGTCATGAAGGTTGTGATGTTCTCTGACTCTGGAGAAGGCTATATACCCCTTTGAGGTGAGGTTTTGCTTTGGGACTCACTCATAAGTATAATTTGGCCAGATGAGACTCTGGGCAGCCCGTTGAGCTCTCTGGCTTTGAAAACACAGATGTTGGTGCTTCTCTCCCTGGTAAGTAAGTAGGTATGGATGTTAAACACCTAGAAGCCCTATCTGTGTAATTGTAATATTTTCTCTGTATTTTTTTTTTCTGCTTGTAATTTCTGTTTGTATTTTCTGAAGTTTAGGGTGTTGACTTTTCCCCCTGAACTAAGTGAATGATTTTTATGTTTGATTAAAGTAAGATTATTAGCTCCCTTTGAGTTGCTTTCCTTTAGAAAAGCAGATCAAAAAACCTGTGCTAGCAGCTATCCAGGCCTCTGTTTAAGGTTTGGCAACAGGCAGAACACACTGTGTATGATCAGTTAAAGCTCCTGCTGACAGTTCCCTGTTACACTTGTAACAAGTAGATAGGGCCAAGCTAAATGAATTCTTTCCTTGACCACATTCATATATGTTTTTCTCATTTTGTGCATTTTGTCCATTATATCTCTGTCACGGGGCGGATAGCAGGCTTCTTTATCAGCCCCTTGCAGTGGAGATCTGTGACCTCCTTGGTATATGTACATGTGTTGTTGTATGTGTATATGTGGGCATATAAATTGTCCTGGAAAAAGTGACGTGTGTTTCCTCCTTGTATTTCCTGACTCCTGCTCAGTCTGGTGCTCTTTCTTGATTTTTGTTGGAGTAGTTGTGGGAGGAATTTTGGTTGTGCTGCTTCCTCTTACTTCCCCATCTTAGGTTATTTTAAATTTAAAATTAAACGAATGTCTTACATCACATATAACAATAAGCTCAAAATGAATGTGCATGCTAAATGCTATACCATAAAGAATTAGAGAACCGAATCAGTGCCTCTCAAACCTGCATCAAAGAGAATTATTCATTCAACAAGGGATAGAAGAAATCATAAAAGATAAAGCTCAGAATGAAACACAATCAATATAATTAAGATATAGAGGGTAACAGTCATTTGGGGAAACAATCCTCTTCAGATATCTCTGATAAAGGACTAATCAAGATATATAGGGAATTAACACCAGTATATAAGACCAAGTGCCATTCTCTTATGGATATATGTCTATACATGTATAGGCAACCCCAATCCTCAACTGCTTTGGGGATAATATTCCTAGTAGATGGTGTAAAAGTAAAAAAAATATATATATCAATGCAGATACATTGAACCTATGGGAAATTGAGGACTGGGTTGCTACAACCACCAAAAGCTAATCTTTCACTAGAGGGTAGCTGAAAATACACTTTTTCTGCATACAATTCTTTATAGCAAAACATTAATTCTGATAATATGAATTTTTCCTAATACATTAATTGTGAAATAACCCATAAATGCAGTACACAAAATAAAATTGGCAACATGCAAAACATTTTTCTCACTAGTAATTCCCTAGAATTCTGTGACCTTTTGTGCTAACATCTCAATTCAAATAAAACGAAACAAAAACATTGATTTCAGACAATATTTACTTTTCAAATACCATAAACATTGTACAGCAAACAAAATTCTTAAAACTAAAACTTCTTTTGACCTGAATCTTGCCCCCCCCCCGTGTCAGATGTCGGTGTGAGTTAATTGTACTATATACTGTACTGCTATAAAGCTATCTACCTTGGCTGCCTTGTGAAAACCAAAGAAGTTTCTGGGACTTTAGTCACTACTGCTGGAAGAAGCAGACAAGTCTCAACATCACCTCCAACACTATCCTTCACTACTGGTGATGGCATTGCAGATTCTGAAGGATGCAGTAGCTTGAAATAACATTCAGCTATGTCTGCTTTATGCAGTATTTGAGATCCTTCAGGGTCTCATGGTATGGGAGCATAGCAAGGCGACTTGATGTTTAACCTTGAGGCTGCAATAGATCATGGGATTGGCAACTGTGATGTCTCTTGCCAGCTGGTCAATTAGGCCTACAGCAGCTGCAGACATTCTGACACTAAGTTTATCTAAAAATTCTTTTCTCACTAAGCAGCATCACTGACTTTGCATACTTGGGCTTAGAATCCGAAAGACTTGCACTATGCTTTCAGGGCAGAATTCAACACAAAACTTGAGTTTTAAAGGCAGACAATGAAAATATCCAACAAATGCAAGGGGAGATCTTTTGAATAAGGTCAATGACATGCCTACTAGGATGCCAGCTGCTCCACAAACTTGAATGCATTGTACCTCTGATTATTTTTATTATACTGCACATAGCCTTGAATGTGTGAGTTTGCCAGTATGAAATTGAAAAAGTATGAAAAATTATTAGAGGTTACTGATAAAATCACAAGAATACTTGAAGTTATTGAAGTTAAACATGTGAATGTTGAGGATTGATTATATATTGTGTATGTATGTTTAGATATGTGTAAAGACAATACAATACTACATACATACGTATACACACAGATATATGTATAAATGTGTGCCTATGTGTAAAGGCAAGCACGAGCAGCTTTCCAGAGGACTGCTGCTGTGAACAGCCTTTAAAATTCTGATTACACAGTATAGTGAACTCTCTATTTAATAACAAATCAGAGCAAAACATTCACAGTAAATCAAGGTACAGCACCGACAGTGTTACAACTTATCACAGAAAATAAAAACACAGCATTCAAACAACTTATCACAGAAAATGGCCACAAAGTTTTCACCATAGTGGCCACAAAGTTTTCCACAAAGAACAATCATTTAGTAAACTAATCATTCAATCATTTCAATCATTCAGTCATCCTTAAGGAGGTTTGCCTCCTCAAGGAACACAAAAGTACAATAGTCAAAGTTCTCCACTCATGGGGCACACTAAGTTAACTCAATCAGTCACTTCTTTAGTCATCAATCACTAAGTACAATCGGTTAGTCAATCAGTCATTCATCCATTCAATCATCCTTCATCATTCACTATTCAAATCATCAGAAGATACACAAACCCTCCACCCTTAGGTCACTAGTAAATTACAATTTCTCAGTCAGTACACAGTATCCAAGTAGTTTTCTTTCAGCTTAACTTGGGGTGGTCTTTCAGATTCCCTGGATCCCCTTCTATGGTCCCAGATCCTACCTGGATCCACCAAACTGTTATCTGGGTTCAAAGGCAGACAGCTCCCAAGTCCTTGTCCAGCTCTCTGAGCACTTCCTGTTCCATGCTGAAGCTCACAGAATCCAGTCTACCTTAAATCCTTCACAGTCTCTGTTCCCAGGAAGTCAGGGCTTAACAAAGCCACAAACACGTTCATTCAAAGTACCAGCATCACAGTCACACTTCCTCAGTCTTTGGCAGTTCCAAATGGCTCTCAGAAATCCTCAGCAGCTCTGGCTGGCCCTCAGACTCATCAGAAGTTTCAGCTGGTTCCCAGAATCAAAAATCACTTCACCCAGATTCTCTAAATCAAAATCATTCTCTCCAGCCTGGATGGCCTTTCCTCTTCAGCCTCCCTGGCAGCAGCAGCTTCTGCCTCCACAAAGCTTGCTCCAAGAAGATCTGACTTTCCCAGTCAGGGTCTTTCCTTATATGCTATATTACTCTTCCCTATTCTGCCTCTTCCTATTACATCAGCAATAGGAAATCACCTTCTGTTTCTTTAACAGAGGCTTGAGTAATTACTAAGTGCTAAGTACCTGTTACCTTTGCCAATACAAAGGGATCAAGTTACATGACTATTATACTATATGTGCAAATACACACATGCACACCTACATATATTCATGTAGCACAATATATATGTATATGCATGCAGATAACACATGCATATATACACATACATGCATACACACATATGTCCATTGGGAAATGGCATGGGGTATTTATATTTGTATAAGTTCCCTATCTAACTTTATTAGTTCTTTATCAGAGATATCTGAAGAGACGGTTTTCCCAATTGACTGCTACCCTCTCTATTTTTTTTTTTTTTTGCTTTCTGGAGGGCCACTGGGGTTAAGTAACTTGCCCAAGGTCACACAGCTAGGTTTTTGTTTGTGTGCATTAAGTGTCTGAGGCCGGAACCGAACTCAGGTCCTTCTGACTCCAGGGCTGACACTCTATTCACTGCGCCACCTAGCCGCCCCTACCCTCTATATTTTAATTATATTGATTATGGTTCAAAATCAGCTTTATTTTTATGATCTCCTCTATCCCTTGTTGAGTGAATAATTCTCTATCATGTAGCTTTCAGAGGCACCTGATTTGGTTTTCTAATTTTTATGGCATAGCATTTAACTTGCATATTCATTTTGAGCTTATTGTTGTATGTGATATAAAACTTTAGTCTAATTTTAAAATAAGCAAAGATGTGAAGTAGGAGGAAGCTTCACAATCAAGCCTTCTCCCACAACTACTCCAACCAAGATCAAGAAAGGAGCACTAGACTGAGTAGGGGTTAGGTAATACAAAAAGAAAACATGTCATTTTTTTCTAGCTCACATTAGCCTAGGAAGAGAGCCAGAGGCTAGAGGGCACTGAGGAGTGGGGTTCAACAAAGAAGGTATGAATGAAGTCTTCCATCAAGGAGACAGGGTTGGGACTTGTATGACTAATATCTATAAGTTTGGAAAAATGGGGAATGTGAGTAAGGGCACCTAGCAGCTATGTCACTGAGACCCTGAAACTGAATCTCTTAAGGTCCTGAAGTCTATACCAAGACAAGGAGAGATCTCAATTCTGCTGGGGCCTTAAGGCTATGTATTAGGCTAGGAATAAGAAAAGAAGCCAGCTACAGCTCTATGGTTCTAATGCCAGAGCAAGAGTTGCATATTTGTTCCAGAATGGGGCCTCCCAGGGCAGGGAGCTAAGTTCCTCTGTACCTAGAGGCTCCCAGCTAGCTGTCAGGGACTGGGACCAGCAGCAGTTTTCTGGAGCCTAAAGCAGGGGCAAGTCTACATTTGTGTCACTCAGACCCAAGCCTAGTTTGGGAGCTTGCAGAGCTAATTCTAGGAAGGCAGTGATCAGGCTTAACAGTAGACCAAATTGCTCCCAGCCCAATGAAATTTTTCAGGTACTCCACTTCAACTGCCCCTGCGATTCCCTTACAGATCCTTACATGTAAGATCCGGGGAAATCAACAGCAGGACCTCCAATGATACAGATCAAAACTGCATAAAGCTTCCAAATTCCTCTAGAAGTACACAGATCCTGCTCAACTATAAAGTCCTAATTCAGGAAGTAAGGCTAGAAGAATAAGTAAATTAAAAAAAAAAAAAAACCTATGACAAAGACTTACTTTTGATGTAGGGACCCAGGGACAACTGACACACAAATCCAGAAGAGACTAAATTTATAAAGCAAAACTTTAAACAAAAATATGCTTGGTTACAAGTTCATATAGAGCTTCTAGAAAAAATGAAGCAAGAGCTTTAAAAAGATCACATTATAAATAAAATGAACTCTTTTAAAATATTTTATTTTTTCAAATTACATGTAAAAACAAGTTTTAACATTCTAGGGTATTTTTTTTCCAGTTTTGAGATCTAGATTCTCTCCCCTCATTCCTCCCCTTATTGAGGAGGTGTAGCAGCAAGCACCCTAGCATGTCCAGGATGGCTAGTAGCACAGGTTCTTGTATCTGCTTTTCTAAAGGAAAGCAACTCCAAAAGGATTAACAGTCTTACTTTAATCAAACAAACATATAGCATTTACCTAGTTCAGGGGGAAAAGTCAGCACCTGGAAATTCAGAGAAAATACAAACAGAAGTTACAAGCAAACAAAAAATACAGACAGAAAATAACACAATTCAACAGACAGGGCTTCTAGCTTTCTGACCATCACATATATACTTCAGCAAACTGCTCCCACCACAGGCTCCGTGTGATTTCATTCAGTCTATTAGGAGGCAGAGGGTATTTTCAAAGCAGGAAAAGTCTTCAAATTTACTTAGGCTTATTAAGGGGTAGGGAAGATCTTCAAATTCCCATTACAGAAGGGAAGCAACTTGATATAGATTGTACATGTTCAGTCATGCAAAAATATTTCCATATTAGTCATGTAGTGAAAGCAACCATAGGCAAAAAAAAAAAAACCCAACGTGAGGAAAATAAAGCAAAATAAATATGCTTCGATCTGCATTCAGACTCCATCAGTTCTTTCTCTGGAGGTAGATAGCATTTTTCTTCATAAGTCCTTTGGAATTGTCTGGAATAATTGTATTGCTGAGAATAGCTAAGTCATTCATGGCTGATCATTGTGTAATATTGTTACTGTGTACAATGTTCTGGTTCTACTCATTTTCCATCAATTCGTATAAGTCTTTCCAGGTTTTTCTGAAAGCATCATGCTAATCATTTTTTAAATCATAATAGTATTCCATCACAGGGGCAGTTAGGTGGCACAGTGGATAGAGTGCTGGGCCTAGAGTCAGGAGACTCGTCTTCATCAGTACAAATCCAGACTCAGACATTTACTAGCTGTATGACTCTGGGGAAATCACTTAGGCCTATTTGCATTACTTTCTTCATCTATAAAATGAGCTGGAGAAGTCAATGGCAAACAACTCCAGTATCTTTGCCAAGAAAGCTCCAAATTGGGTCACAAAGGGTTGGACATGACTGAAAAAGGACTAAACAATAACGAATTCCATCAAATTAATATACCATAAATTCAGTCATTCCCCAATTGACAGGTATCCCCTCGATAGCCAATTCTTGGCCATCACAAAAAAATGTACATATAGTACTAATATCTTTTTAGTATATATATATATCTGTATATGTAAGGGCAAGGTAAGCTCCTCTGTGAGGCATAAGATTATACAAACCAAGGCCCCAACTCAGTATGACCTTTCTATTACCCTGAATTGTTTGGGAATAGGGATCCTGAGGACTTGAGGGCTGCTCCTCTCCTAGAACCCTGGCCAGGTCCTTGAGAAGAGATATGATAACTGCCCAACTCCTGGAACTAGCCACTCCAAGGAAACATCACTCTTGGGGGAGGGGGGAGGCCTTGGAGTGATTGGCCTCTGTCCCAGCCCTCATACCAGATACAATACTTGCTAGAAACACCTGGCAGTATGCCTTCTTTGTTCTCAGAACTACTTAAACTGTAAGATTCAGACCCCAAATTGGAATCTCACCCATGGAGAGGATGCTCTGCCTGGGACCCTCCCATGCGGGACCATGATGGCTGTACCCGAGATTCCAAAGCTTGTGTGGTCAGGTGTTGGTGCTTCCCCGAAATGGTGATGCTTGTAAATATGTAAATATATATATCCACTATTAATCAAAGTTGTTCTTATTCTGCTATCTTTAAGCCTCTTACTCTGTTATCTCCAGTCTCTCTCTCACTTGCCTCTATATACATATATTCTGAATAAATATTCTAAAGAAATTGCCTTGGGTCTTTCTTGGAGTACCGAGCATTCTGTTTATGCAAATTCTGAACCTCCTTAATTGGACAATATAGTACTAATATATTTTTCTTTCCCTTTTTTTTTTTTGGATCTCTTTCGGATGTAGGCCCAGTAGTGGTCTTGTTGGATCACAGGTTATGCACAATTTTGTAGCCCTTTGAACATAATTCGAAATTGCTCTCCAGAATAGTTGGATCAGCTCTAACTCCAACAACAAAGCTTTAGTGTCACAATTTCCCACATCCCCTCCAACATTTGTTACTTTTTTTCTGTCATCTGATAGGCATGAAGTAGTACCCTAGAGTTGTTTTAATTGTATTTCTCTAATCAATAGTGATTTAGAGCATTTTTTGTGAATACAGATAACTTTGATTTCTTCTGAAAACTGCCTGCCTAGTCATATCCTTTATCAATTGGGGAATAGCTCAGATTCTTATAAATTTGAATCAGTTCTCTATATATTTGAGAAATAAGGTCTTTATCAGAGAAACTTGCTGTAGATTTTTTTCACAGTTCTTTTTTTTTTTCTTTTTGGAGGGCAGTTGGGGCTAAGTAACTTGCCCAAGGCCACACGGCTAGGTTTTTTTGTTTGTGTGTGCGTTAAGTGTCTGAGGCCGGATCCAAACTCAGGTCCTTCTGACTCCAGGGCCGACGCTCTACTAACTGAACCACCTAGCTGCCCCCCACAGTTCCTCAGTCCTGTTTCCCCTGTATCTCTCTCTCTCTCTCTCTCTCTCTCTCTCTCTCTCTCTCTCTCTCTCTCCCCCTCCCTCCCTCCCTCTCTCCTTTCACCTTATCTCTCCTCAAAAGTATTTTGCTTCTGACCATCATCTGTGCCAATCTTCCCTCCCTCCTATCAGCACCCCCTTCTTTTATACCCTTCCCCTTCTCTTTACCTGTAGGGTAAGATAAATTTCCATACTCAACTGAGTATATATGTCATTCCCTTTTTGAGCCAATTTCAATGAGAGTAAGGTTGAGACATTCTCTGGTGCTACTACACCTTTTCCTTTTCACTGTAAAAACTCTTCCTTGCAAATTTCCTTTATGTGAGAAAACTTTCCCCATTCTTCCTCTCCCTTCCCCTTTTTCTCACCTTTTCTTCTTTTTTTGGATACCATTCCAACATAATTAACTCATATCCATGCCCTCTGTCTATGTAAACTCCTTTAAACTGTCCTAATAAATATATAGTTCTTGGGAGTTACATGTATCATCTTCCCATTTATGAATGTAAACAGTTTAACTTTTTTGAAACCCTTATGATTACTCTTTAATGTTTACCTTTTTATGCTTTTCTTGAGTGTTATGTTTGAGTGTCAAGTTTTTTTATTCAGCTCTGGTCTTTCATCAAGAATGCTTGAAAGTCTCCTATTTTATTAAACATCTGTTTTTCCCTCTAAAGATTATACTCAGTTTGTCTGGGTAGGTGATTCTTGGTTGTAATTTTAGCTCCTTGACCTTCCAGAATACCACATTCTAAGCTCTCTGATCCTTTAATGTGGAAGCCACTACATCTTGTATGATCCTTACTGTGGTAGCTCAATATTTGAAATGTTTCTGTCTTCTAGAAGTACTCTCTTTGACCTATGAGCAGTGGAATTTGGCTGTCATATTTCTGGGAATTTTCATTTGGGATGAAGAGGTGATCAGTGGATTCTTTCAATGTCTATTTCACCCTCTGGTTCTAGCATATCAGGGCAGGGATTTTTTGGAAAATTTCTTGAAATACAATATATAGGCTCTTTTTTTTTATCATGTCTTTCAGGTAGTCCAATAATTCTCATATTATCTCACCTGAATTTATTTTCTAGGTCAGTTGTTTTTCCAATGAGATACTTCACATATTTTCCTAGTTTTTCTTTTGTTTTTATTGTTTCTTGATGTCTCATGAAGTCATTAGCTTCATGAGCTAATTCATTCACTTGCCCAGTTCTGATTTTTAAAGAATTATTTTCTTCAGTGAGCTTTTGTAACTCTTTTCCCATTTGGCCAATTATACTTTTTAAGGAGTTCTTTTCTTCAGTAAATTTTTGTATGTATTTTTTACATTTGGCTGGTTCTACTTTTTAAGTAGTTCCTTTCAGTGAATTTTTGTACCCCTTTTACCATTTGCTCTATTCTGTTTTTTAAAGGTTTTATTTTCTTCAACTTTTTGTGCCTCTTTTACCAGGCTATTGAATCTTTTCCCCCCATTACTTTCTTTCATCACTCTCATTTTTCCCCATTTTTTCTTCTACTTCTCTTATTTGATTTTTAAAATCCTTTTTGAGCTGTTTCAGAAATTTTTCTTGGGCATGAAACCAATTCAAAATTTTCTTTGAATGTAACTGTTTTGGTTTTGTTATCTTCATCTGAGGTTTTGTTTTTGTTTCTTGGAGGCAATTGGGGTTAAGTGACTTGCCTAAGGTCACACAGCTAGTAAGTATTTGAGATCAGATTTGAACTCAGGTCCTCCTGATTCCAGGGTTGGCACTCTATTCTCTGTATCACCTAGCTACCTCCTGAATTTGTTTTTTAATTTTCCCTATCAATATAGTGACTTTTAATGGTCAGATTCCTTTTTGTTGTTTGTTCACTTCCCCAACTTACTTCTTGATTTTTAACTTTATGTTAAAGTTGAACTCTGTTCTAATGGTAGAGTTTGCATTGTCCCAAGCTTTAGGTTTTGAATTACTGGTTTGTTTGTTTGTTTGTTTTTTTAGGGCTGATTCTGTGCACCTGTAAGTTTTCATTTATTTTTTTTTTGCTTTTTTTTTTTTGAGGACAATTAGGGTTAAGTAACTTGCCCAAGGTCACATGGCTAGGTTTTTGTTTGTGTATGTTAAGTGTCTGAGGTTGGAACCGAATTCAGGTCCTTCTGACTCCAGGGCCGGCGCTCTACTCACTGCACCACCTAGCTGCCCCAGTTTTCATTTCTTTTAAGGTGGTATTACCTAAGAAGAAGTGTGTAGTCACTCACTCTCCTGGTCTGAGTGACCCCAAGCATCCTTTCCTACCCTTGAACTGTGACAACAATTCCCACTTCCCTATGGCAGCCTCTAGTATGCTAGTAGTCCTCCTTGCCCTGAGACTGTGACCTGAAACTGAATGAGCCATGCAGCAGAGTCCTACACCCAGCACCACAAAGGATCCCCACTAATCTCCTTCTGACCAGTTGTCAGACCCCCCTTGCCATCGCTGATTAGAGAACTCTGGAGGCTACCAATTCTGATTCAGTTGCCTCCAAGGCTTTCTGCTGGATTGCTGAGGCACAGCCTGTGCTAGATTATCCACTATCACCCCAGTGAGACAGAACTTTCCTGCCTACCTCCAAAGTTGTCTTCAACTGGAAAATTGTTTCATCATGTCTTTTGTTGATTCTACCATTCCAGAATTCATTTTGAGGCATTATTTTAAAGTTGTTTGGAAGGGAATGTGGGAGAGCTGAGGTACCCTGTTTTCATTCTGCCATCTTGGCCATAAAATGAAATCTTTTAAGGAAAGAATTATAAAAGAAATGAGAACATTTGAGTAAAAAACTTAGGAGAATTAACAGCTTACTACAAGAGAGATAAAGTTTTGCCCAATAAGCATACTCCCTAAAAATAAGCATGAACTAAACATAAATCAAGAAGAAATAATAAAACAAGGTCAAAATACTAAAAACAATAGAAGAAAATACAAAGTACTTCATATAAAAAAACTGATCTGGAAAGCAGATCAAGGAGATAAAAATCTGGATTGTCTGAAAGCGATGACCAATAAAATTGCCCAGATAACATATTTTGGAAAATCATCAGTGAAAGTTTTCATAACCTAGACCTATTAGAAATACAGGGCAAAGTATGGTCAAGACACTCATGGGAAATAATTTCACAAGTGGGAAGGAGGGGGCCTACCAGTATCAAATTTTAAACTATATAACAAAGTAATAATGCATAAAATGTTTTTATATCAGTAGAACAGATTAGGTACCCAGCAAACTAAAGCAAATGAACACTGTAGCTTATGTCCTATGATCCTAAAGGCTCCTGGTATTGGGATAAGTACTATGTCTTTGACAAATACTTCCAGGAAAACTAAAAAGCAGTCTGGCAGAAATTAGATTTAGACCAACAATTTATGCTGTATGTTAAGATAAACTCCCAAAGGATAAGAGCATTGTCAGGACAAACACTTTGAAAGATATAAGAGCTCTTATAAGATATCTTATAAGATATAAGATATAAGAAAGATATAAGTGCATTGACCAAACATAACACCAGAGGATCAATGATGAAGAATGCTACCCTTCTCTTGACAGGAAGGTGATAGACTCTAGACACAGAATGAGAAGTACAGTTTTGGTTCCAGTCAACAAGAGAACTTATTTTGCTTGAACGCATGTTTGTTACAAAGGTTTTCTTTCCAAGCCTTCCTTAACTGCATGATCTTAGGAAACTGTGGAAATGATCTTAGGAAACAAAGGAAATAAGGGGATTAGACTACAAGGTGTCCGAGGACCCTTCCAACTCTAGATCTGTGATCCTATGATTATGCCAAACTGCTTTACAATTTTACCAGCAGTTCTAGTCAAATAGAGAATTCTTTACCAATCCATTTACAGTCTTAGGTTTTTGAACATTAGATTATTAAGTAAAATTTGATTTAAAATTTTCCCTATTCATTCTGTTTCACTCATCTGTTTTTCTATTTTCACTTTTTTTTTGGAGGGGTGAGGGCGGAGCATTTGGGGTTAAGTGACTTGCCCAAGGTCACATGGCTAGTAAGTGTTAAGTGTCTGAGGCTGCATCTGAACTCAGGTCCTCCTGACTCCAGGGCTGGTGCTCTATTCACTGTGTTACCTAGCCGCCCCTGTTTTTCTATTTTTAAACAGTACCCCAAATTTTAGTAATTATTGCTTTATCATATAATATGTACTGGAAGTGCTATTCCCTCTTCATCCCTACTTTTCCCCATTATTGCTCTTGAGATTCTAAACTTTTTATTCCTTTTAATGAATTTTGTTATTACTCTGCATAGCTCTATAAAATGTACCCTTGGTAGTATGATTGATACAGCACTTAAGTAGTGATCTGTATTGAGAGAGGGAGCATGCATCCTTAAAACATTGAAGTAAATATAGTCAGTCATTGTAATGGTTAATTCTTTAGCTTGAAATGTAACCCTTTTCCTGTATTTTTCTGTCATTCCCAGTGATTTGAAGAAGAGGTATAATATCACAGCCATACCTAAGCTGGTGGTGGTGAAACAAACTGGAGAGGTCATCACCGACAAAGGACGGAAACAAATTAGAGAACGAGGACTCTCCTGCTTCCAAAACTGGTTGGAGGGAGCTGACATCTTTCAGAATTTTTCTTCCTGAATTTGTAAATAATGGCATAGAAGGCAGCAGGAGACTTTAGGATGTGATCATCATGCCATTTTCATAAGTTCTGAAGATTATTCTTATCATACAGAAGGCAAAAGTAAAGGGTAAAACATTAAGTTTCCAATGTTTATTAGTATTTGTTTCATCAGATTTCATGACAGGCACTAAGAAAGAACATTAAGTAAATGTTTCTCAGGAAAAATACCTTCCCTACTCTTATTGTGCAGGCTCATTTATTATTTTTGTTATTCTTAGGGGAATTCTGTTAATAATACTAAGAGCTTAATGGATCTTTCCTGAGTGATAGCTGGCTGGATAGGTTAGTTTATCAGTCTTTTGAAAATCTATGCAAAAATTCACATGTATAGATCTGTTCAGGTAAAGTAATATATTTCTTCATATAATAGATCTCTGCTGATTAACCTATTTTAATGATAAAAATTGACAACTATATTAATAAAGTTTATAGTTTTGTCCTTTTATAAAAAGCTTATTTCTGTATTATTTATCTCTGATTATTCCCTTTATAATTTTAAGCAAATGACATCAGAGAATAATGAATAAATGAATCCCCCCAAACTGTCCATTCCCATGTTCTTCTTAAAGGCCATAAATTCTTTCCTCTCTTGAAATTTCTTCCCTTTTTCTTTTTCTGAAATCTCCAATAATAAATAATGCTATTTTTAAAAGTCATTGTATTTTGGAGCTAGAAAGCACTTGATGTCATCACCTTTCAACATCCAGTTCACTTCAATTAAAAAAACAACAACAACAACAAAACACATTAAGTGCCTGCTATAACTTTATTCTCAGCTCTCCTCTCCCCATTGGAACTTTGGGTTCTGCCTTTGAGACCTGAGGCTCTGATAGGTGAATCTTATCTTGTCCCAAAGTAGGTTCTCTCGTCACTTCTCAAACACCATTTCCAAATTTTTTTACCTTCTCTTTCCAGTTCACTGGCCCTGGAGTCAGGAGGACCTGAGTTCAAGTACGGTCTCAGACACTTAACACACCTACTAGCAGTGTGACTTTGGGCAAGTCACTTAACCCCAATTGCCCTCCAAAAAAAAGCAACCCCCCCCCAAAAAGACAGAAGTTAAGCATACTGAGGACAGAACTATCTTGTTTGTTTGTGTTTGTATACCAAGGACTTAGCACAATGACTGGCACACAGTAAATATTTAATAAATTTATTCTCTGTCTCTCTGCCTCTCTCTCTCCTGTGTGTGTGTGTGTGTGTGTGTGTGTGTGTGTGTGTGTGCGCGCATGCACATAAATTTACTATATTGGAAAAGCACTAAATTAAACCCTGGGGATAGACAATCAGTTCTTGCCCTAAAGGAGCTTATATTTTATTGGGGAGATATAATGTATACATAGACAAATATAATAAAGGTAGGAAGTTAAGTGGCAAAAGGAAAGATCAGATGAAGCATGCTAGAAATATTTGAGCAGGGAGAAAACACTAAGATATAGATTGGGAACTTAGTAATATGTAATTGGTATTACCTGAGTTTACTTGCAAAGGAAGGTGGAGAATAGAGTTCATTCTAGCCACTGTAAGAATGCAGGAAGTTCAGAGATGGCATACTGAGTTCAGAGAATAGCAAGCAGACTGGTTTGACAGGAATGAAAAGTACAGAATAGGGATTAATGGAGAGTGAGACCGCAAAGATAGTTTGGAGCCAGAATGAATAGGGCTAAGGAGTACATGTTTTGTTCTAGAGATTAAAGGGTGCCACTGAAGGTTTTGAGGACCAGAATTGACATGATCAGACCTATGCTCTAGAAAGCTCATTCTGGCAACTATGTAGAAGATGGTTTTGATAGAAGAGAGACTAATTATAAGAATAATTATAAGGTTATAACAGTAATCTAACAGAGTGGTTATGAGGTCCTGAATTAGAGTGCTAGCAGTATGTATGGAGAGAAAGGGATGGCTGTGAGAAATGTTGTGGATGCAGAATAGACAAGCCGAAGGGAATGAATGAATGAACAAGTGAATGAGAAAGCATTTATTAAATTCTTAGTATGTGTTAAGCACTACTAAGCTTGAGAGAGAAAAATATGAAACAAAGATGGTCTTAAAAGCAAGGTCTAATGGGAGAAGACCAAACATATAATACAATAATAAGCAGGGAATTGCACTTTGGTTTGGAGATTTATAGGAGCAGTGAGTGGGGCTTGGAAACAGATTGACACACTCCTTCCAAAAACAATGGAAGAATTTATTTAATTGTGCCTCTAGAACTGGAGAGGGGACATGGAGTGGATGGAGAGGATGAAGGTGAAGTTGGCAAAAAAGATGGCTGAGAGAAGGGCATCACCAATCAGAACAACAGGACCCAAAGTAGAAGTTTCAAAGAAGAAATTATTAAAACTTCCAGAGAATGGCTTTTTGTCTATGCAAGGAAGAGAGGAGTTGAATAGTCAAGCCTGCATGACTGGGAGGGTGGTGGCACTCAACAGAAATGGGGAAGTTTGGAAGAGGTGCTATGTTAGAAGGAAACATGATCTGTTTAGTCTGGGATGTGTTGCCTTTGAGTTTTGGACCAGTCCTAAGTGGAAATAGCCAGTAGGTAGTTAGAAATGTGAGAGTGACATTGTGGAGAGAGATTAGGTCTTCATACATAGATTTGGGAATCATTTAGGTAGAAATAAAAATTGAACCATTAAAGTAGATGAGATCATGAAGGGAGAGATCAGAGAGAATAAAAGAGAATCTAAGAGTCTTGGGACATCCTTATGGGACAAAAAGTAAATGGTTATCCAGAAAAGAACAGTGAAGAGGTATGGTAGTAGAAAGAGCAGAATAAACAGGAAAGATCAGTGTCATGAAAGGTAATAGAGGAGAGAGTATCAGGAAAAGTGGATGGTCAACAAGAGTGGATGGCAAAAAGCTGCAAAAAAGCCATGGGGGATGAGAACTGAGGAAAAAAGGTCAACAGGAGTCAGAGAAGTGAGAAGGATGGCAGGGCAGGCTACTATTTAGGCAGATTATAATGACAGTAACTATGAAAGTAATTTCTGTTGTTCAGTTGTTTTTCATTCATGTCTGACTATGACCCCAATTTGGGGGTTTCTTGGCAAAGATACTGGAGTGGTTTGCCATTTTCTTCTGTAGCTCATTTTACAGATGAGGAAACTGAGGCAAACAGAGTTAAGTGACTTTCCCAGGATCACACAGTGTGTCTGAGGTCAGAGTTGACCTTAGAAAAATGAGTCTTCCTTGACTCTAGGCCCAGTATTCTATCTACTGTTCCACCTAGCTGCATGATAATAATAGCTGACATTTATATAGTATTTTAATGTATTTTTTGCAAAGTATTTTTTACATATTTGTTATTTTATTTGATTCTTACAACAACCTTGTGGGATGGTACTATTATAGCTTTGATCGACAGATGAGAAAACTGAGGTTCAAAGACACTAAGTCACCTGCCCTTGGGTCACACAGAAGCAACATAAACCAAAGAGGAATTAACTCCACAATTCCTTTTCCATTGTACCCAGATTTGGGACCTTTCCCAAAGTCTAAGTCTATACAATTTAAAAAGATAACTGGAAAATATTCCACAGTGTCCCTTGGCTAATTGTTATCCCTTTTACTACCCGTATCCTACTGACTCATTCAAGTTCACATGATTCTTGGATCCTTGCCAGTCTTACATAACCCAGTTATTCTCTAGTTTATTCTTTCTGTTGCTTCTTGATAATTTGGTCAACTTTTGGACATCACTTTAGAATTGACTTCAAATGTATTAGCCACCCTTAATTTATTTTAAAAATGTTTTATTAATGCATTTTGTCTTTACATCAGCCATTTCTCAAATACCCCTCCCCTACTTAGTGAATTTTATTTTAAACCTCACTGTAGTGACTATGCTACAAATATACCTCATTGTAGTGTCTACCTCTCTGCCTTGATGAAGAAGGTAATTTGTTTTATTATCCAGATTCCGAAATCTTTACTTGTTCTTCAGTTATCCAGAATTCAGCCTCCCCTTTAGTGATCTTTTCATTTATTTGTCCATCCTATATTCATTAATATTCTATTTCCTCAGTCTGGCAGTTGATTAAAGTATGAAACACTGGGGTTAGGACCCAACATTCCTACTCAAAACATATTTAATAACAATCCAACAATAATAAATCTTATTAGCTGTAAATCCACTTTTCATAGGAATTATATTTTTCTAGTGTGAAAACATTGACTCACTCCTAATAACAACAATCTCAATTGATTCTTTGGTTCTCCACCTTTTTAAGAGGTTCTCCACCTTAAAAGAGGTTCTCCTCTTTTAAATTTTCCTTGTGTCCTTATTAGGATCACTTCAAATGTCAAAAAGAAGTTACAGCAAATGACCTTACAAAAATGTAAATAAATGACAAATCTGTTGCATTACCAGTTGCAAATATATGGAATCATAGAACATTACAATTGGATGAGACCTTAGAATTTACTAGTCCAACTTTTTTTTTTATTTAATGAATGAGAAAACTGAAGCCCAGTATGGTGAAGTAATTAGTCCAGGGCCACACAAGAAGTTAATGTCAGGGTTCAAAGGGCCTCTCTTTGGCTCCAAGAGCATCATTTACCCGTATCATTTACTTCGTTTTGCCACAACATATGTACTGTTATTGACTTGGTTTATTGTTAGTATGGAAAAGCCAGGAATTACAGGGCTTAGTCAAATTTGTGCTTTCTACTTTATAATCAAGATGAAATCCCTGTCCTTTGAGAGTTTTGACTCAGCATATCAAGCTCTTTACTGGTAGCTTTCCTGAATTTTCACTGAAGCAGGGAGAGGTATAGACATCGTCATATTTATGGTTTTCTCTCTATTTTAAAAATTATCTCTGAATAAATCAGATCAACACAAACCAGTATTAAATTAAGGCTTCTCTGTAATATACATCTGTTCCTTCAGTTGCACAAACATTAAATAACCTTTGATTCTTTTAGCATGGGAACTTCTGCCACCATCACATCATATCCAGTCCATGACTTGTATAATGTTAGATAATCTCTTGTAATTAAAGGCTAGATAGCATTTTAATTTAATCATAAATGTTTTCTACAATCTCCACCAAGGAAAATCCTGCCTTCGTGCCTCCTCATGGCATGCCAGTATCTCTGGATTCTTGAAATCTATGCCAGCAGAGTATAATTTCTGGACATTTATACTAAAGCTAATTAAGACTGCAAATATGGATTTAGTGACAAATTTTGTTAACTATTGCCTAAGGATCAGTCTGGCTAACTTAGGAAGAACCATCAAGTGGTGAGTGATGATTTTGTCTACCAATACTTGAGGACCATCTGCTATTGTGTGTAAGATTTTACATCATTGAAGACAAGCCCAATATCAAACAAATTATTTATCTTGGAAACACTGATGAATTCTAGATTATGCAGCAAAGGGGTGTGGTCATTCCTCATTAAGTAGACAGAACAAAAATTCTATATTTTCTTAAACTAAATCCATAACTATCTTTAAAAGATGGCAAAATTATATGCTTCCTCAAATAGTAGAATTAAACAGGTAGTACATGAAGCTATCATGTGGCAATATCAATGTATCATTTGGGGAATCTGTATTTAACTCAGTTATTTTAGGATAGCAATGTCAAGATCTTGGATTCCCTTGGAGATCAAGCTGACTTCATTCTATTCCATGATCATAGACTTCAGAGTTTTGGTCAAACAGGGAGAGGGTAGATGAATCAATGATATCCATCATTACTACTGTGATGAGGGTACTGACCAGTGAGCCTTCAGTCTTTGGTCACATTGTCTTCAGAACCTAGTTTCAGCTCTGATGACTCAGGAAGAGCACTAAACGATGAAGAAATACCGTATAATTGACTTCAGAGCCAGAAGGACCTAGGAATTGAGTACAAATTCAAGAAATTTAAGAAGATTATTTCTCACTCATTCCTGACAGCTTTTGAGTGAAGAGGATTGCTTTGAGCTACTTGGGATGATGGGAGTGGCAGTAAGAAGGTGGTGGGGAAGGGAACTGCCTCATTTCCCTCACTCCCACTACAATGCCAGCCAGCCAAGGACAAGTGGCTGGTCACAGCAGTGTCTGCAGTGGAGTGGAGGTCTCCATGAACAAATGGAAGAATAATGATAGTGATGTTAGGAAAGATAAAAGATATGCAGCAGAAACTCTGTGTCCTGAGAGAAGCCAGCCCAACTGAGCAAGGCGGGGGGGAGGGGGGGGTGACTTTTTCTAGCATTCCTCCCATGGCCAGGAGAAGTAACTTGTTGGGGATTCTTTTTTTTTTTTTAAGCAATTGGGGTTAAGTAACTTGCTCAAGGTTACACGGCTAGTCATTTGATTTATGGGTGGGTGCTCATTTTCTGAGGCCGGATCTGATCTCGGGTCATCCAAACTCCGAGGCCGGCACTCTTACTCACTGCGCCACCTAGCCGCCCCTTTAGGGCAATTGGGGGTTAAGTAACTTGCCCAAGGTTACACGGCTAGGTTTTTGTTTGTGCGGATTAAGTGTCAGAGGCCGGCTCCGAACTCAGGTCCTTCTGATTCCAGGGCCGGCGCTCTATTCACTGCGCCACCTAGCCGCCCTCCTTGTTGGGGATTCTTGAAGAGAAAAAAGGCCTCACAGAACCAGTAGTTAGGAGACAACCCTTGCACACACATGTGGTATATATAAGGAGAGAGTTTGGGGGAAAGGTTCTTTATCATTTCTATTCTTACTGTCTATATCTTTGAAGTAAATATTCCTTTGAAAAATTAATTGACATCCACTGGTTAATTGCTATGGGGGCAGAGGGGAGGGCAGGACATGCGATTAGGGCTCAGGAATTAGTAGTGACAATTCCTTGGGGTTACTCATAAATCTGAAAAGTTCTGTTCTGTAGTATGCTAGTAAATGTTTAAGAACTTGTTTTAAGAAAACAAAGTACACCTGACACACTTTTTTTTTTTAAAGCAATTGGGGTTAAGTAACTTGCTCAAGGTTACACGGCTAGTCATTATTTATTCGTGGGTGCTCATTTTCTGAGGCCGGATCTGATCTCGGGTCATCCCAACTCCGAGGCCGGTGCTCTTACTCACTGTGCCACCTAGCCTCCCCTTTAGGGCAATTGGGGTTAAGTAACTTGCCCAAGGTTACACGGCTAGGTTTTTTTTTTTTTGTTTGTGTGGATTAAGTGTCGGAGGCCAGCTCTGAACTCAGGTCCTTCTGATTCCAGGGCCGGCACTCTATTCACTGTGCCACCTAGCCGCCCCTCACCTGACACACTTTTAAGTTTAATCTGCATTATTAACATTTTCTCCATCACTTTCTTACGTATGGCTCTCAAAAGCCAGCCCTGATTTATAGCATTTGCTTAAATTGAACAATGGCTCTTGGATGCTGGTTTGAGCTGGCTCAAACACACACCTGCCATTAGGAATCTAACCTGAAATGCAGTATAATAGGTGGGTGGCCAAATGGAGTACTACACTGCTGTAAAAATTATCTTAAATCATAATAAGTGATAGTTGTGTAATGCTTTCAGATGATAAAACATATACATTATCTTAAATCATAATAAATGATAGTTGTGTAATGCTTTAGGATTATAAAACATATAAATACTTGCTTCATTTGATTCCTATAACCACACTGAGACAAACAGGGCAAATATTATTATCCCCACTTAACATATGAATACACTGAACCTCAAAGAAATTAAGTGACTTGCCAAGGTTATGTCGTAAGAGATGAATCTGGGAGCCAAGTCTTGTGTTGTGACTAGGTCTAGTGATTGTTTTCTACTGCACTCAAATTGTAAAGCCAGTTACTAATAATGAATGAATATTCTAAATGAAAGTCACCTTAAGACAATAAGTAGCACTTTTCACTTAAAAAAAAAAAAGAAATGATGCCCATCTGAGTGGAAGGAAGTGGATGTATGTCAGAGAAAGAAATGGCAAGATTTGGCAAATTAGTGAAAACATAGAGTCAGCAAAAGAGGAAGTGAGGATGACACTAAGCTTTTTCCCCTGGGTGACTGGAAGGATGAAAATTCCCTAGAAAGTAATAGGGAAGTGCAGAAGAAGGGAGGTTTAGGGTCAGGGAAGATAGTGAGTCATGTTTTGAACATTTTGAGTTTGAATTTCCAATGGGACATCCAATTTAAAATAGCTCACAGGTAGTTGGTGAACCAGTACAGGAGCTCAGAAGAGAGATGAAGGTTGGATAAATAGATCTGGGAATAATCTGTCTAGTCATGATAACTGGACCCCTGGGAGCTGATCACATCATCATGGGATAGAATATGAACAAATAAATAAAGGTAAAAAGATTTTATTTTGGCTCCTACTATGAGCCAAATACTGTCCTCTAAAAGTTCAAGATAAGCAGATACTTTAAATTCAACATTTCCAAAACTGAACTCATTATCTTTCTCCCTAAACTCTCCTTTCCTAACTTCAGTATTAATCTTGAGGCTATCACTATCTTGCCAGTCACTTAGTCTCACAATCTAGGTGTAGTCCTTACTCTCTGTCTCCCATCCTCTTAGCCAATCAATCAAGTCCTTCCAGTTACTACTTTTGTAAGGTCTCATATATAACTCCTCTTATCTGACTTTGCCACCACTCTGGGGCAAACCCTCATCACCTGAGACCTGGAATATTGCAACAGTCTGCTGGTCTCCCTGCCTCAATTCTAGTGAATTTCCTAAAGTACAAGTCTGACCACATCATCTGACCACACCATTCAGTAAACTCCAATGGCTCCTTATTGGCATTAGGATCAAACACAAAATTCACTCTTTGGCTTTTTAAATCTTTCCTAACCTGGCTCCTTCTACTTTTCCAGTCTTCTCACACCCTTTCACATCTCATCCCCATCCTCCACGCCACACACTCTATTATACAGTGTCAAGGGCCTTCTTGCTGTTTCTGGAACAAGAAGCTTCATCTCCTGAGTAGGACTATCTACTGTCTGTCTCCAGTGCCTGGAACTCACTCCCTTCTTATCACCAATGCCTAGATTTCCTAGATTCCTTCAAGTTTCATCGAAGTCCTACTTTGTGCAAGAAGCCTTTCCCAGTCCTCTTTAGTCTTAGTGATTTCCTTCTGAGTTTATTTCCAACTATCAGACTGAAAATAAATGACCAAAGAGCCACAGAAATGTTACACAATTATTACCTCTGAAAATATCAAAGAGTTCACAGAGGTTATACACCAGCTGTTAACTGTGACAAACAAAATAACCAAAGCCACAGAGGTTGTACACCGTTAAACTCTGAAAAATAAAATAAAATAAAACCAAAGTGTTCACAGAGGTTATAGGCAAAAATCCTTCTTTATTCCATTGGAGGAGGTAAACTAGATATGCATACTGGGGTCTCCTAGGAGACCCAAGACAGGGAGACTAAGGTTTGATACATACAGTTTTTCAAATTTAAGGAAAAAATTCAATCAGGTTGAGGATCTTGTTCCCCTTAAACTAGGATTTTTTTGTTTTGCTTATAGTGACTAAATTAAGAATGGAAGTGTCTTTTTCAATTCAGAGAACTCTTTGTTCACTTTTGATCAGATCAAGTAGTTTAAGAGGGATTACTTGATTTATTAACATTATTATTCAAAATTTAAAAATCCCTAACCCAAACCTTGCTTTATATTTTATTTATTATTATGGAATTTTATCTTTTGTCTCATGATTATTATAAAATTTAAATAGAACTAGCCTGAGATGGAGAGAATTTCAATTAGTAGGCAAAATGTCAATTTTAATTTCTCTCCAAGCAATAATGCTTTTGTATAAATAAGTGATCTCTAATAGACATCAGCTAAAAACATGAAAAACAAATTTTCTAAATTGTTCTAAATGAAGTTCTTAGGTAAAGATCCTAAATAAAGATATTTTCTTGGAGA
This sequence comes from Gymnobelideus leadbeateri, assembly GCA_011680675.1. Classification (NCBI taxonomy): domain Eukaryota; kingdom Metazoa; phylum Chordata; class Mammalia; order Diprotodontia; family Petauridae; genus Gymnobelideus; species Gymnobelideus leadbeateri. Next base: position 799,430 of record WOXC01000383.1, read on the forward strand.
ACAAATATGTCACCATTCATTTATGTATAGTTATTCTGCTATATTATTAAAAACCATCTCATAAAATATAACAGAGAGGTCTCACTCACCGTCATGGGAAAAAAAAAGATCTCAAGGAACTTTTTTTTCCTCTATTGCAAAATCTTGAACATTACCGATTGCTTTGCATCATATGCCAAAAAAGAAATTAAACAAAGAGACTATGGCCTTCTTTGTTTCTCTGAAGATAAGATATGACTTTTCTTAACTGACTGATCATTCTCAACATTAAACATAAAAGTCATAGCAAGAAATGTATCTGCCAGGTTGAATTTTCAAAGAACTGACAAGGAAAAAAACATACAAATTCAGTTTAATATTTATGCTAATACAAAACAGGACTGGAAATTTTCCTTTGATTGTAGGGCATATCCAGAGGAATACTAGTAAATGTTTAATAACCAGCTTGAGGGGGAGGGGAAATGTATTAAGAAGTTTAATCTGCATCATTAACATTTCCTCCATCCCTTTCTAGACAATCATCAAAAGAGTAAGTTAAGCCTTGATTTGCTGCCTTTGCCGATTTCTGAGATATAAATACTTACTGCAGATTTAACAATTGGCTGTCCTCAGCATACTCCTAGATGTCCTTTGGTAAAAAGTATAATTAAGCCCATTAAAAGTGAAATATAGAGATCATATCAATATTTATTACATCAAAATATAAGGAGTACCACAGGGTACAGCATTATTTATAAATCTTTTAGGAGTTGAAGCACATTTCCTTCCTACTTTAACCACTCTGTGTTCTCTCCTCCCACCCCACTCTTCCAATCTGAGAATTTATGACAAGAAAAATATCAAGATAACAAATTGACAGAATATTTCCTCATCCTTGAATTTAGCCTTTTTGCACTTTAAAATAATTATTTTTGAACTAGTGAGAGAACTTTGTTTCCTTTCTGTTGTTGCCATAGAGTGTAATGGGACTTTGGAGGACTCTTGAAACTGTTGCAGTTGTTGTGGCTACAGTTTGTCCTGTGTCCCACTTTGTGCACAAGTCTGGTTATAAGTGCATTGGTCAGGGGGGAGGGAATGATATTGTTAAGGGAATTTCTCAGCCTGGGTTCCTGGAAAGCACAAACAGAATCCGTGGTCTGTAGACTAGAGGTCAAATGCAGTGAGCAGAAAAACTGAGAGGAAAGGAAATTTATTAGCAGCATACTATGGGAGATTGCTCAATGGTAGCAAGCCTTCTTGGCAAATTATTCCTGGTTATATAGCTGTATGAAAGAAGAATGTCTATGCAGCCAATAAGAAGCATTCTGTGGCATTTAACTGGACCAATGGAGAGCTATTCTGTGATATAAAGAAAGCTGATTTCTGGATTTCACTTAAAGTACCATAATGGAAGATTCAACATTTTGTTGCTTCACCTGCTTGTTCAACCATGCTGTTAGTGCCAACATTCTGGTTTGTGGTAATTCCAGATGGTTATCTGGAAAGTTCCTCATCCCTCAGAAAAAGAACATTAATATTTTAATCATACAAAATATTTTCAAAATGGTATGTCTTCCCTCCTCTCAGAGTGTTGGAAATATTTTCATGAGCTTGAACAGCCTGCAAGGGTATTTCCTTCAGTTTATGACTACAATAGATGTGTTTCACATCCTTTCTACTTAATTACTAAAGTGGTTTTAATTGAATTTTTTGGTTATGAGTATCAATGGCATTTTAGCGGTAAAAACAAAAACAAAATAACCTTGAACTTGCTTTCTAAGCCAAATTTAAGCTTAGCTTACAAAATTTGGTGTTGGGAGCAGAGGTTTATTCATTTTTTGCTGTTGTATATTTAGGTTTTTGCCACCTGTAGCTTCTTGTAAACTCTGAGAAACTTTATCTCCCTATGCACTTTTTTTTGGCGGGGGGAGAGGGGAGGATGAGTTCCTTTAGCAAGATTGCAATTCCCCTTCAGAGTTAAATTCATTTTTCCCCCCAGTGGCAAAAGCCTTAGTTGAGAATCTGTGGGAGAACCTCTCTTATGGAGCAAAGAGAAGCTTCCTACTGATCAAGTAGAATTATTAAGGTACATATTAGAAGAAAACAGTTTCAAAAAGACCAGAAGCATTGCCTCAATCTGTCATCTATGGGAAAAGTGTTTTGCCAATGCAAGGAAAAAGAACACGTTACCTTTAAAGATCAAGCAATCAGAGACATAAGTAAATAAGTTTTTAATTTTTAAAAAGTATGTATTTGAAGTCAAAGCACCACATAATGGTTATGTTTATAATCAAAGTGAAAAGGTGAATTTTAATAGAGGCAGAGACTAATCAGTTATAGCAGGGGCATTGTGAGTCAAATATAATCTGTTGTCTGTTTTTGTATGCTAAGAATTATTTTTATATTTTAAAATAAAGTTTTATTGAGACACAGACACTCTTATCTGTTTACACACTATCTATGCTTCCCACACTGAAATGTCAGAGTTTAATAGTTGAACAGAGAATATATGTGGTGAACTCATCTCTTCAAACTACCATTCTTCACCTTACAAATCACAGTAACACAGTTGTAATTCAACATTATTTTGAGTGCCACTTGTATTGCAATTCTGTGACATTTTATTCTTTTACTACCAGTGCATACCCATAATATCAAAACAAAAAAGAGAAATTTTTTTACAATTTTTTGAGCTTAGGGCTGAGATTGAAATATTTTTGAATGAGAAGAGCTGTCCTTGATCAAAAAACAATGAATAACTTTGGAAATTTGCTTTTACTATAGATTTGATAATATTTCTTAAAGAATTCAACCTAAAATTACAAGGCATAACTGCTTATGTGTGACATTTATTCTGCAATAAAGTCAATCCAACAAATAATGTTGATTGAATCACAAGTAATGTCAAGTTGTTCCCTGTGGTGCCAAAAGTTGAAATAAGAAGCAAGATCTCCATTCCCATACAGATTTACAAAGTCAACGTATTTTTTTGAGCTCAAACTACAGTTCCAGCAATGTTTTTCAGATCTTGATGCAAGTATAAAAGAAATTTGCATATTTCAACATCCATTTAACTCTTTTTTTTTTTTAAAGCAATTGTGGTTAAATAACTTGCTCAAGGTTACATGGCTAGTCATTATTTATGTGTGGGTGCTCATTTTCTGAGGCCGGATTCGATCTCGGGTCATCCCAACTCCGAGGCCAGTGCTCTTATTCACTGCGCCACCTAGCCACCCCCATCCATTTAACTCTTGAGCCCGAAGAACTTCTGCCATAGAAATGACATGTTAAAGGACAAATGTCAGGAGAAAATTTAATATAAATATCTTCCAAGAAATGAACATATTCAATTGGAATCCTACTCTCATGGATTGATATTGGTATTTGGCAGTACTTATCTGTGTGAAAAGACATTTTAAAAAATGAAATACATAAAGCTTCATTTTTTTTAAATTAAATTTTATGATTACTTTTAGTTTACATCATTCGTTTCCACAAGATTTTGAGTTACAAATTTTCTCCCCATCTCTGCCCTACTCACAACCCCAAAACAGTGATCCTACTGTATACTCCCTCCCCCAGTCAGCTCTCTCCTATATCCACCCTAATTCCCCCTCTGACTTTCTAGTAGGGCAAGATGGATCTCTATACCCCAGTGCCTGTATATCTTATTTCCCAGTTGCATGTAAAAAACATAATAATATATATATTTTTATACTTTGATTTTAAAACTTTGAATTCCAGGTTCTTTCCCTTCCTCCCTCATCACCTATCCTTACTGGGAAGATAAGCAATTCAATATAGGTTGTATGTATGTAGCTATGCAAAACATTTCCATAGTAATTATATTGTGAAAGATTGACTATATTTCCCTCCATCCTATCCCGAACCCCACTTGTTCTATTCTCTACTTTGACCCTGTCACTTTTCAAAAGTGTGTGCTTCCAACTTCCCTACCCCCCAACCTGCCCTCTCTTCCATCATCCCCCCTCTCACCTCCTTCCCCTCTACTCTCCTGTAGGGTGAGATACCCTATTTAGTGTGTTTGTCATTCCCTCCCTAACCCAAATTCAATGAGAGTAAGGTTGACCCATTCCATTTTGCCTTCCTGTTCTTCCCCTCCATTGTAATAGTTTCCCCTTGCCTCTTCTATATGAGATAATTTACCCCATTCTGTCTCTCCCCATCTCCTCTCATTATATTTCTCTCTTACCTCTTAATGTCACCTTTTAAGTATCATCCCTTCCTATTCAATTGGTCCTGTGCCCTCTGTCTATATACACATATATACACACATTCACATATGTATTCATACACCTATATACCCTCCTATATATATGTATATATATATATATATATACATATATATGTGTATATATATGTATATATACACATACACATTTACATTCCCTTCAACTATTCTCATACTGAGAAAAGTTTCAAAAATTACAATGATCACTTTTCCATGTAGGAATATAAATAGTTCAGCTTTGATAAGTGCCTTATGATTTCTTTTCCCTGTTTACCTTCTCATGCTTCTCTTGCTTCTTGAATCTGAATGTCAAATTTTCTATCCATCTCTGGTTTTTTTTTTCATCAAGAATACTTGAAAGTTCTCTATTTCATTGAATGACCATATTTTCCCCTGAAACATGATACTCAGTTTTGCTGGGTAGGTGATTTTTGGCTTTAATTCCAGCTCCTTTGACCTCTGGAATACATATTCCAAGCCCTTTGATCCCTCAGTGTAGAAGCTGCCAGATCCTGTGTTATCCTGCTTGTGTTTCCACAACATTCAAATTGTTTATTCCTAGCTGCTTGTAATATTTTCTCCTTGATCTGGGAACTCTGGAACCTGGCTATAATATTCCTAGGAGTTTTCTTTTTGGGATCTTTTTCAGGAGGTGATCAGTGGATTTTTTTCAACCTCTATTTTGCCCTCTGGTTCTAAAACATCAGGGCAATTTTCCTTGAGAATTTCTTTTTTTTCTTTTCTTTTTTTTTTTTTTTTGGAGGGCAATTGGGGTTAAGTAACTTGCCCAAGGTCACATGGCTTAGGTTTTTGTTTGTGTGTGCATTAAGTGTCTGAGGTCAGATCCGAACTCAGGTCCTCCTGACTCCAGGTCTGGTGCTCTATTCACTGTGCCACCTAGATGCCCCGATAATTTTTTTTTGCCTTTTTGGAGGGTGGCTGGGGCTAAGTGATTTGCCCAAGGTCACACCCCTAGTTTGTGTGTGTGTTTGTGTGTGTGTTAAGTATCTGAGGCTGGATTTGAATTCAGGTCCTCCTGACTCCAGGGCCGGTGTTCTATTCACTGCACCACCTAGACACCCCAAATTCACTTTTTAAGGCATTCTTCTCCTCATTGGCTTTTTTGTTTTATTTTTAATTTTTTTTGAGGGCAGTTGGGGTTAAGTAACTTGCCCAAGGTCACACGGCTAGGTTTTTGTTTGTGTGTGTGTTAAGTGTCTGAGGCCGGATCCGAACTCAGGTCCTTCTGACTCCAGGGCAGACACTGCCCCACCTAGCCACCCCACCTCATTGGCTTTTTAAGCCTCTTTTGCCATTTGAGTTAGTCTATTTTTTAAGGTGTTATTTTCTTCAGTCAGGTTGTTGACTCTCTTTTCATGATTTTCTTGCGTCATTTTCATTTCTCTTCCCAATTTTTTCTCAACTTCTCTTATTTGGTTCCAAAATCCTTCTTAAGCTCCTCTAAAGCCTGTAACCAATTCATATTTTTCTTGGAAGCTTTTGGTGCAGGAGTTCTGACTTTGCTGTCTTTCCCCTGTTCCATGCTTTGATCTTTTTTATTCCCAAAAAAGGAATCCAAAGTCGGATTGCTGTGCTTGCTTTGCTTCCTTTGCTTTTAAATGTTGCCACTCAATTATTGGACTTTTGAGCTTTTTGCCACAGTAGAACTCTGCTGCCAGAGAGAAGAGCTTTGTCCCAAATTGCTGGGGTTTTCTCAGCTGCCAGAGCTATTATTTGGGTGCCCTCTCAGAAGTCTCCACTGGCTCTGGCACCTGGTCATGCACCCCAGGACGTCCACCCTAGACTGCAATCCAGATCCAAGCAGGTTAAAGCAAGAGTGATTACCCCTCAGACTGGTCACTTGGTCCTCCTACAATCTGTAGGCCAGGAACTCTGAAGCAGCCACATAGCGGTGGCCACTGCACAGCTGCTTCTCCCTCTAGGAGCAGACGCCGGACCAGATCCCTTGTTCCCACAACGTCCACACTGCACTCTCACTTTGTCTTTGGCATTTATGGGTTGATAATTCTGGAAACCACCACAGCTGCTGGTGATCCACTCTCCCAAAGTGAGGGTTGTTTCTTTATGGCTGGTCCAGAAAGGGCTAGTTGTGGCTGCTGCTTGTAGTGGCCACCCTGAGGCTAAACTGTGGCCTCATACGGGGCTGGCCTTGGCTCCCAGTGCAATGTACCCTTCCTGTCGACTTGCTGGGCTCTCTTCAGCAGGAAGTTTGTTTCTCTCTGTCACTTTGTGGGTTCTGTAGCCCTAAAGTTTGTTTAGAGCCATTTTTGCTTAGAGACAGGTATCTGAGGTGGTTATGGAGGGCGCATATGGAGTTTTCCTGCTTCTACTCTGCCATCTTTAAATAAAGCGTCATTACAGAACAGCATTAACAGATGAACATTTGTAGTTGCTTTTGAGGATATAATACTAACTTTGAGCCCTAATTAAGCAAAATGTTATCTCTCCCAAAAGAATTCAGTTCCTTTCATTAGTAAACCTGTGTGTGTGTGTGTGTGTACTCAATATCATATTTTGAATTTTGTCAATAATAATTTGGGGAAATGTGTTTTCTCACTTGTGATAAAAATACCTACATAATATCCCCAATATTTCCTCTTGGTCCACAAAACCTAAAATATTTAATGTCTGCCCTTTACAGGTAAAGTTTGCTTACCGCTGAGTTATAGGATGTTTTTTGATCTAGAAGTTTTTCTAGAGAATACTGTAGACCCTATGGAATCTAAAGCTAGGAAACAGGATTATATGGATAATAATGATCAGGAATTAGAGCAGATGGGAAAAGAGCCTCAAGTTTATCTTATTATTATCCTGTGGGATATTATTTCCCAGTGATTCCCTTCTAGTTTAGGGGAGTAGAATGAGAGTGGTTTTAACATTAAGAAACTTGGACTCTTGAAAAGAAATTTAAACATCTCGCTGAAACTTCAGGACAATGGTTTATGGAAATGACTTAGAGTATTTGTCAGCTGCAGAATTCCAGTAAGTTGGGAAACTTCCAAATAATAACAGCTAGCCTTGTTCTAAAGCTTGGAAAGAACTTAACAAATGTTATCTCATTTGATCTTCATTACAATCCTGGTCAGTAGCTGCTACTATTATCCCCATTATACAAATTGAGGAAACAGTCATACAGAGGTTAAGTGACTTCTCCAGGGTCAAACAGCTAGTAAGTAGATGAGATCAGGTTTGAACTCAAGTCTTTCTGAGTCTAGGTCTAGTGTTCTATTCATTGTACCACCTAGCTATTTTGAGTGGTTTGCTTTTGCAAAATCATTTGAATCAAATGGAGGTCCCAGATGGGGATTACCCTTTATCCTTTTTCAAGTGGATAAGGTGGGAAATTGTCCAAGAACTGGCCCCATAGAGGTGAATTCTATCTACATACAGTTCTAAGGTGGCGGTCAAGAAAGAAGGAAATGAAAATTTAAGATATATGATTTGGTGGATTGGATTTATGGCCCCTCTCCAAAACCCCTCACTTTTTATTATACACCTGGTTCACGTGTATTAAGCATAATACATTTGTTATTAGATTATGTCTTTTTATTGGAATCTTTGCCCCCAAAGGCCTCTGGCTCTAGAGATGTCTTCACTATGAACCACAAAAGAAACTTGGGCAAATAAATTGGTAACATATGAGTAGGAGACTGGGATGGCTCCAGCAGCTGTTTGGGAAAAAATCCTGCTGTTCACACATGCATGGGAGGAGGCACGATGCATCATGTTAGGTTGGCAGAGGATGACAATACTCTCTATCATAATGAATTTTGGGTATTGATTGTAAATCATTAGGTAGGTAAGAAGATGATTGATAGATGGTTCAAGACATTATTAGTAAAATTTCATTGGGACATCCTGCACAAAGTTAATGGGTGCTTGTAAAGCCAAGCATGAGCAGCTTTCCAGAAGAATGCTACTATGAATAGCTTTTAAGGTTCTGATTACACAGTATAGTGAACACTCTATTCCATAACAAATCAGAGCAAAACATTCACAGTAAATCAAGGTAAAGCATTCACATTGTTACAACTTATCACAGAAAATAAAAATATAACATTCATAACAACTTATTACAGAAAATGGCCACATAGTTTTTACCACAGTGGTCACAAAGTTTTCAACGAAGAACAATCATTTAGTAACCCAAGAACTCAATCATCTCAGTCATTCAATCATCCTTAAGGAGATTTGCCTCCTTAAGGAACACAAAGTGCAGTAGTCAAAGTTCTCCACTCATGGGGCACACTAAGTTAACTCAATCAGTCACTTATTCAGTCACTTATTCACTATTCAACCATCAGAAAATACACAGTCCCTCCACCCCTAGGTCACTAGAAAATTATAATTTCTCAGTTAGTACAGAGTATCCAAGTAAAGTTTTCTTTCAGGTTGACTTGGGGTGGTCTTTCAGATTCCCTGGATCCCCTTCCATGGTCCCAGATCCTACTTGGATTCACCAAACTGTCACCTGGGTTCAAAGGCAGACAGCTCCCAGGTCCTTGTCCAACTCTCCATGCTGAAGCTTACAGCATCCAGTCCACCTTAAATCCTTCACAGTCTCTGTTCCCAGGAGGTCATGGCTTAATAAAGCCACAGACAGATTCATGCCAAGTACCAGTATCACAGTCATGCTTCCTCAGTCTGTGGCAGCTCCAGCTGACCCTTGGACTCAGCAGAAGTTTCAGCTGGTTCCCAGAATCAAAAAATCTCTTCATCCAGGTTCTTCAAATAAAAATCATTCTCTCCAGCCTGGGGACCCTTTCTTCTTCAGCCTCCCAGGTGTCAGCAGCTTCTGCCTCCATGAAGCTTTCTCCAAGAAGATCTGAGTGACCCATCAGGGGCTTCTCCTTATAAACACACAGCAGTGGCTTCTTGTTTCAGCCAACCCCTTCCTGTTACATCAGCAACAGGGATTCATACCTTCTTGATTAATTACTAAGTGCTAAGTACCTGTTACCTTTGCCAATACAAAGGGATCTTCAAATTCAAATTACATTACCATTACAGTGCTTTTCTGTGCCATCAAAATTGAGGATATCCCTCAATTATGTGCAATGCTACAACAATAATGTCCACACTTGAGGGAGTGTTAGAATTAGTCCCCAAAGATGAGAGCTGAGGTATCCCCAGAGTTTGCACTATTTTAACTATAGAACCTTGGTGGGGGTCAGATGCCTATTACTATGGTGTGGAAATAGTGGTTGGGTGGGGAGCCAAAGATATGAAAGCCTGTTAATATGCTGGCAGCAAGGTTACAATTATAGCAGGAAATCCTCAATAGCTTTATAAGATGCTATTTCAGGCTTTGGGGGACAAACCACAGAGGACAGGAATACTGTTGTTCAGGTGGCAGTGGGTGGAAGACCCTTTTTTTGAACTCCAGTTACAATGACTGATCAGAGAAAGTATCTTGTGGGCATGAATATTATGAGTCCTTGGGAGTCAGTATCTGCCTGGGAACTTACAGTAACTTCTGTCCCAGTGATTATGGCGAGAACTAAGTAGAAGCCCTTGTAGTTATTGAACCATTTGGTGTATTTAATATTAAATAATAATGGAAGCTTGGGGAAGGATGTGAAGCATATCTCCTTCCTACCACTGAAAATGAATAAAGCTGGATTACTCCTTTATACAAATTCCCCTTTTAATAACAGTTTAATCAGTAAAGAAGGTGAATGTTTCCTCACAATTAAGAGATGATAATTATAAGCTGAACAAAATACTTATTCCTATTGCTCCAGCTATTTTTGATTTTGCCAGCATGGTGTATTGGATATCCCAGACCTAAGGTGAGTGGAGTGCTGTTATTTTTTTTAATTTCTCCATTTTTTTTCTCCAGCTCTGTGACTGAATTCAGTAAATAACAATTTGCTTTTATCTGGGAAAGAGGTCAATACGCTTTCACTGTCCTTTCCTGGGGTTATTTGAAATTGCCTTTATACTCCTACAGTTTAATGATCTCAAACCTCAAAAAAGTCTGGGGTGGGGCAGAAGGGGAGGTAGGCAGACACTAACTCTGGCCTATGCCCTCTTAATTTGAATTTGGTGTTGGAACGTAAGGAGATATTTGTAGGCCATTCATCATTTAACACAAAGAGGTTTATTTATGCCTAACAGTGAAATGATATTCAACATGGGCACTGTAGCATTTAGTTTATGGTAGTATGCCTCGTCCAAAGGGCCAGGTACAGTTGCTTGCACAAACTTAGCATTACCAAGAAATCTAAAAGGCCTTGTCTCCATATGGGTCAATTTTTACGCCTTTAGGTGACCAGGAAAGCTATGTCAATAAGAACAGAGACTACCAGAAAGCCAGCAAGGGAGGTGCAGCTTGATCCTTCTCCCCCTCCTTTTCCTGGTCTAATCAAGTTCCAGGGACAGCTTTGTTTCCTTTTAAGGAAAAATAAAGTTAATCCATGTTTCATATGTGGAGGTGGGGGACAGGGAGCAGAGTGGAACCCTGGTGGCTATTGGGCCTATCATAAAGCTCCACTTCCTGAAGGTACTGAAGATACTGATATCCACCATTATATGAATGATGTAATGTTAAATGCCCTGAGTGAGGCCATAATGGCAGAGACCTTAGATTAAAAGGCGACTCATGTGAGAGATAAGAGATAAGGGATTAATCCAAAGAAAATTAATGAGCCAGTTGATTCAGATACATTTTTAGGGGTACATTAGATGAGAAGAACCAATAAGCTTTCACAGACTCAAAAGCTTCTTGTCTTAGAGAAGGCAGCTAACACATCTGGGTATTTTAAGGGCACCTACTTATTGGGTTACTTGCAAGTCTTTCTCATTTAACTGGAGACTAGAACAGGCTACAACACTGAAAGGTTTATAAAGGGGCTGTCCAACAGGTTCTCCCCTTGGGCCCCTATGATCTTATGGGGCCTATATTCCTGAAGGTATGTTCATAAGGATTAGGCTTAAAGGAGTCTGTGGTAGGCACCGAGGGGGCGGCAAGTTGTAATGGCAAGCAAAGAAGTACTTAAAGCCTTGTTTTAGCTATTTAACTATTTAGCACCTTGTTTCAGTTCAAGTTTTTTTTTAAGCCTTGCCCATGATTATATCAAGTCTTTGTTAAGAAACAGAACTTGTGAACCCCACAACTTGTGAACTCCTGTTGCATCAGCAACAGGAAGGGGAGGAGCTAATGACTTTATATAAGGAGAAGCCCAAGGTGGGGGAGAGAGCAGAACTGAGAAGAGAACACTTGTGGTGGCAGAATTCAGAACAGCAACTTCGTGGTGGCCAGGCACTCTGTTTGTCTGTTCTGTCTGTGTTGATGTTTGTTTGTGATACTTTGCACAGAAGCCCTGGGACCTTACTGGAAGCCCCGAAAGAAGATTTTCTTGTTGTCTGTTTACAGAAATCCTGGAGGAGGGTTTCAGAGGTCCTGGGACTTTACTGATGATTTGTGTTGAGTTCTCAGACCTTGTTGGTGGTTCTGTGTTGATTTCACAGGCAGATAGTGAATTGATGATGCCGGGCAATATGCGTGAATGTTGTTTTGACTCTGTTAAGCTTTGTCTTCCCAGAAACAGGAACTGTGAAGGACTTGAGGTGGACTGGACACTGGGAGCTTCATTATGGAATGGGAACTGGATGAAGAACTGGATGAGAAGCTGGATGAGTTCCTGAGAGCTGCCTACCTTTGAATCCAGATGACAGTTGGATAGATTCAGGCAAGAGCTGGGACTCATGGAATCTGAGAGCCAGCCTCAAGTCAAGATGAAAACCCCTCTTCTTGGGTACTTAATAGAGAAGATCACGATTTACTCTGACCTAGGAGTGGAGAACTTTGACTTTTGTACTTTGTGTCCCTTAAGGATGATTGAGTTAAGGACTTACTGAATTATTGTACTTTGATGATTGAGTTAAGGACTTACTGAATGATATCTTTTTTTTAAAACTATGTGGCCACTTTAGTGATAACTTGCTGTGTTATAACATTGTAAATGCTGTACTTTGATTTCTATGAATGTTTTGTCTTAGTTTATTACTGAATAAATAGAGAGTTCACTATACTATGTAATTGGAATCTTGAAGCTGTTCATAGCAGCAGTCCTCTGGAAAGCTGCTTGTGCTTGGCTTTACACAAGTTTAAATGACCATTGGAGTTTCTAAAGCCAAAAACTTATATGAGGGGCAGCTAGGTGGAACAGTGAATAGAGCACCGGCCCTGGAGTCAGGAAGACCTGAGTTCAAATCTGGCCTCAGACACTTAACACAAAAACTAGCCATGTGACCTTGGGCAAGTCACTTAACCCCAATTGCCCCTCCCCCCACAAAAACTTATTTGAAGCATAGGCCATGTTCAAGAAATAATTGTTATTGAAAGCATGATACAGGACTGCATGCTTATCTTTTGTCCAGAATTACTCACCATGAATTGGGTAATGCAAGATATGTCCTTTAGTAAAATAGGTAGAGCACAAGAGACTTCCATTGTCAATGGAAATGACAAGTCTTGAGATCCTGTTTGCTTGAGCATCAGTAATTAGTGCCTTTGATTAATAAGCTGTGACACTGGCCAGAGGCTAAGACTTTGAGTTCTAGTCTCACAGCTTTACTCTCTCCTATGAACCCAATGAACCTCTGCCTATGTGGGCCCAGCTCATGAAGAACATTATTTTGCTTGATTTGCATTATTTTGCTTGACAGTTCTGCCTCCTTGAGGAAAGTATATGCAATTGGACTTCAGTAGCAGCAATTGGACCTGTACTAGGGATACCTTGAGAGATAGGTGTGTGGCAAGTGAAAGATGAAATGACTAAGGAAACAAAGGTCTGAACTTCTGAGCATATAGATTTATTAAGCAATGCATGCCAATTGCCTAACAAATCAGGACTAGTCATTTTCCTAGGCTTTGGTATTGGACAAATACAGGGGAAGATTGATTTTTGTACATTAAAAACAATCAAATGAGACCAATTATTTAAAAGAAAATGATTAAGCAGTATATAGAATTAAGTAATTTGATTTCTAATTGAAGGAAAGATTAGGGACTTTCCAAGTTGGGAGGGGGAGAACAAACAGGTACAATACCCTGAAGTAAAAAAAGGGGTGTCCCACTCCCTTCAAGTGTCTATTCAATCAAAGGAACATGGAAATAATAACTGATTGACCAGCATGGGGCCAGTTTTCAGATAAGACTTAAGAGTTGCTTGAGATATATAGTTGTGAGAAAACCCCTTGCATTAATCTTTGGATCTGACTGGGTTTCTGGTCAGTATAACCTAGGTCTTAAGGGTCTCTAAGAAGCAAGCAGAGGTGATTCAGCTTTTCAGTCACATAAGGCTCAGTTCAAACAGTGAAATAGTGTTTTTTCACAAGACAGAAATTGGACTAGACTCATAATTGAATAGGAAGGGAACTGAGGTAGCTCCAGAATTGAGTCACAAGATGGAATCGTTGTAGTTCGCCCAATTCTTACTTCTACTTGTTCAAATTCCCTCAGGTGTCCAAGAGAGTCTTCCCAATGGTATGGACTGTTATTTGCATGGCCATTTTCAAGAGAGACTTGAAGGATGGAGCAGATAAAATTTGTATTTATATTGGCACCTGGGTGATGGCTATGGGTTTGCCCAACTGTCCCGGGGTCAAGAGAGAACATAATTGAACAATTAAAAGCTCTCCACTTCTAGGTCAGGATTAATGAGAAAAAATTACTGACGCCTTTCACCACATGCAGTTGTTTGTTGGGCACATTAGTGCTCACCAGAATAGAATGAAACCAGGATTGAACCAATTAAACCACCAGAGAGACTGCAGACCCTTACTGCAAAACTGAATAACCAAGGTTATTCAATAACCTGACAAGCATAGCAGAAAGTAGGGATTTGGTGCATCATCAATCTGCATATGGGAACTCTTGTTGTATTGGTATGGGTGCAGGACTATATGATCCCCTTCACAGAGTGTGATGTAGCCAACAGGGTCTTCCCAACAATTCTCTTCCAGCCAGTGAGAGCATCTAATTTTGAAGGATCAATATGACCCAATTCCACATGGTTCTTGAACTGCCTTTATGAATTAAGTAATTAATTGATTGATTACTTAAATTAATTCTATTGGCACTGCTCAACTGAGGGCAAGCGAACACCTATTTAGGATATGAGATTTCAGTGTCAGTTAAGTTTGCTGCCACTATATCCTTCTTCCTTTGTATTATTGCCTCTGATCAGGGTATCCATTTTACCTTCATTTAAGAAGTTTCAAGATTGGTCCCATTGTCACCATATTCATTGAGTTCCCCATATTCCATATCATCTCAAACAGCTAGCATTAAGGAATAGTGAAATAGATTTTTAATGGATTGCTTCATTAGAGTTTTGAGATATTTATGGCTTTCAGCTTGCCATAACTCACAGGTGTTCCACTTCCAGCTTCATGAACTAAAATTCTTTTATCTAATCACAACCTTATGTCACTTAACCTTTGCATCTGCCTTGCAGTTCCTAACCCTTTTCTTCATCCTAACAATGAACTCCAATTCCTTCACTCCTACGTTCTTTTTCCAGGATGTCATTTTTGTACTGGCTGCCCTCTCCTCTCTTCCCCATCTTGACCCTCTGGGGAACCAATTCAACTCTATACTATCCTCTTCTCTCAAGTCTCTTGACTTCTTATACTACAAAAAATCTTGCCATGAGAAGCCCCAGCTTTGCTCCTTTTCATGATGCTGATGAAGTGGGAGAAAATCACAAAACCAAACTCACTGGATCCACTGCAAATTTATGTTACATAACCTCAACTAGACCCTAACTGCAGCAAGGCAATCTTCAAATTGATGTTATAATTCCACTCACCACTAAACTCTTCCAATTTCCCTCTTCTCACCCTCTAAACTGAGAACCTTACCTTATAATTTTTTGAACAAATTGGGGCCACTTATTGAGAGCCCCCCCTTATCTCTTCTTTCTCAACTTACATCACTCAGATGCCTTTTGCAACTATCTCCTCCTTTGTTCACATAGCTTTTTAAAAAATTTTTTTGCTTTTTGGAGGGGGCAGGGCAGTTGGGGTTAAGTGACTTTCCCAAGGTCACACAGCTAGTAAATATTAAGTGTCTGAAGCTGGATTTGAACTCAGGTTCTCCTGACTCCAAGGCTGGTGAGCCACTGAGCCACCTAGCCACCCCTACATAGCTCTTCTTGCCAAGGCAAATTTCTCTACATACACAAGTGATCTCATTCTATCTCTCCTTCTCTAACAAATTGTTCCCCTTATCATCTCCACTCTCTCACTTATCTTCAATCTCTCCCTGTCCAATGACTGCTTCTCCTGTGCATACACATTTATGTACATGTCTCCCCAGTCCTCAAAAAAAAAAAAAACCAACCCTTCTCACTTGATTCATTCATCATATGTCTCCTTTTTGTGGCTAAAGTCCTTGAGGTAGCAACTGACGCCTGCAATTCCTTTCCTCTCACTCAATTTTTTAACCCTGGAGTCTGACTTCCAAACTTATTATTAAGCTGAAACTGCTCTCCCCAAAGTTGCCAATGATTTCTTAATTGTCAAATCTAGTGACTTTTCTTTTTTTAAACAATTGATGTGTTTTCTATTTACTGTTAGTTTGCAACATTCAGTTCCACAATCTCTTAAATTTCTAATTTTCTCCCCCTCCCTCTCCTCCCCCTCCCCCCCATAGCAGCATGTAATCAAATATAGGTTATACAAATACTGTCACGTTGAATGTTAGTCATGTTAGTGAAAGTTAGTCATGTTAATCATAGTCAAAGGACTATAACCACGGGCTGAACAATGAAAAAGAAGGGATAAAACAAAACAAAACACAAATGAGAGAGAGCAAATAGTTTGCTTCAATCTGCAGACTCTCTAGTTCTTTCTCTAGATGTGGATATCCCTTTCCATCATGAGTCTTTTGTAGTTGTCTTCTAACCTTGTATTGCTGAGAGGAGTCCAGTGTATCATAGTTAGTTGTCACACATATGATGTGTGTGTATTTGTGTACAGAGTTCTCTTGGTTCTGCTCTCCTCACTCAGCATCAGTTTATATATCTCTCTAAGTTATTATGAAGTCCATCTGCTCCTTATTTCTTATAGCATAGTAGTATTCCATTACATTCATACACCACGACTTGTTTAGCCATTCCCCAATTGATGGGTGTCTCCCTGACTTCCAATTCTTTGCCACCACAAATAGAACTGCTATAAATATTTTTGTACATGCGGATTTTTCCCCACTTCTGTGATTTCTTTGGGATACAGACCCAGAAGTGGTATTCTTGGGTCAAAGGAATGCACTTATTTATAGCCCTTTGGGCATAGTTCCAAATTGCTCTCCAGAATGGTTGGATTAGTCCCCAACTCCACCAACAATGCATTAGTGTTTCAAATTTCCACATCCTTTCCTGCGTTTATCATTTTCCGGTTTTGTCATCTTAGACAATCTGACTAGTGAGATGTGGTACCTCAGAGTTGTTTTGTTTTGCATTTCTCTAATCAGTAGTGATTTAGAGCATTTTTTCATATGCTTATAGATATCTTTAGTTTCTTCCTCTGAAAACTGTCCATATCCTTTTACCATTTATCAGTTGGGGAATGACTTGTATTCTTATAGATTTGACTCAATTCTCAGTTCTCATTTTAGAAATGAGGCCTTTCAGGGAGGCTAGGTGGTGCAGTGAATAGAGCACTGGCCCTGGGGTCAGGGGGATCTGAGTTCAAATCTGATCTCAGACACTTAATACTAGCCATGTGACTTTGGGCTAGTCACTTAACCCCAATTGCCCCTCCAAAAAGCCAAAAAACAAACCAAACAAACAGAAATGAGGTCTTTATTAGAGACACTGGTTGTAAACGTTTTTCCCAATTTTCCACTTCCTTCCTAATCTTGGTTACATTGACTTTTTTTGTACAAAAACTTTTCAATTTAATGTAATAAAAATTATCCATTTTGCATTTCATAACACTCTTTAACTCTTGTTTGGTCATAAAATCCTCCCTTCTCCATAAATCTGACAGGTAAACTATTCCTCACTCCCCCAGATTGATTACAATGTCAGCCTTTATACCTAGATAATGCACCCATTTAGACTTGATTTCAGTATGTGGTGTAAGATACTGATCTATACCCAGTTTCTTCCATACTATTTTCTAGTTTTACCATCAGTTTTCATCAAATAGTGAATTCTTACTCCAGAAGCTGGAGTCTTAATTATTGCATCGTTAATGCAATTAACAAATGCATCTGTCCAGTCAGTATGTCATCAGTACATCATCAGGGCATGGTAACTTGTAAGATCTCAGGCACCCACCAAGTCAGAGAGGTACCAACTACATGTGACTGGGACCTTCATGTCCCAGTCCAAGAAGCTTTATCAGAGAAGCTAGAACCGATAAGGTTGCATAACAGGAAGGAATTCAGGGAAGGGATTGTGAGTTACTTGAGGGCAGGAAATATTTTGCCTTTCCTTGTACTACCAATGATTGGCCCTCATTGACTTGAGTTATCATATTCTTTCTTAAGGGTGTTGGTTGTCTTATTTTAATCAAAACATTATCTTTAATAAAATAGCAATGTCCCAGGAAGGGAGATGACTCTCCAATCTGGTGATTTTTTTTTGAACTTACCCTTCAAAGAGCTTTGTCATACAAGGATGCACTAGTTTTGGACATAGTCTTTCTCAGTTGATCTCCTCCAGTCTTTCTTTATTCCATCCTCTTTGTGGGGTCATTAAGACATCAAAGTTTTTGTCTCTCTGAAGGATCCGTGCAAACCTCAGGGAAACAGCCCAGATCACACTTTATAGGCAGATTTCCTTAGGATGGTTCAGTTATATTTTTCTCAGAAAAAATTTCGGGTATCTAGTGGTGGAATTATTGGGAAAAAGTTTGCTTTTTTGGGGGGGGGTGCTATGTGGGTTAAGTGATTTCCCAGGGCTACATAACTAGGAAGTGTCTGAGGTCATATTTGAACTCAGATCTTGCTAATTCCAGGCCCAGTACTCTACCCACTTTACCACTTAACTGCTCCTTACTTTACTTTTTGATGATATGGGGAAATTGTCTTTTTTTTTTTTTTTAAAGCAATTGGGGTTAAGTAACTTGCTCAAGGTTACACGGCTAGTCATTATTTATGCGTGGGTGCTCATTTTCTGAGGCCGGATCTGATCTCGGGTCATCCCAACTCCGAGGCCGGCGCTCTTACTCACTGCACCACCTAGCTGCCCCTTTAGGGCAATTGGGGTTAACTAACTTGCCCAAGGTCACACGGCTAGGTTTTTGTTTGTTCGGATTAAGTGTCTGAGGCCGGCTCCGAACTCAGGTCCTTCTGATTCCAGGGCCGGCGCTCTATTCACTGCGCCACCTAGCCGCCCCGGGGAAATTGTCTTTTTATGAGTGTGGTGATCAAGAGTTTGTTTGTAGCAAAAGGGTCCTCTGGGCTTATTTATTGGTGACTTTAAATCCTGAATAAGCAGAATCTTCTAACACTCGTGGAACAAGAAGTATGCTCTTAGTAAAGATCTTTAATAAGGTACAAATTTGATATTATCCCTTGTAGGGATTCCTAATTCTTAAGGAGGAAGAGGAGGGGGAGGAGGAGGAGGAGGAGAAGGAAGGGGAGAAAGAGGAGGAGGAAGAACAAAAGAAGGAGAAGGAAGATGAGGATGAAAAGGAGGAGGAGGAAGAAGAGGAGGAGGAAGAAAAGGGGAAGGAGGTGCTAGTTTTGGCTGGTGTTTCTGGGAACACCAAAACGGTGTTGGTATAAGGTGAGTAATGATATCACCTTAGGGCCCTGGGTAGATTGCACACAAGAAGCCTAGCTGCTTTAACTCAGATGGTCCAGAGCTGTGATGGGAACTGGTGAGAACATCAGGTTTATAATCTATTTATTAGACCTTATGTTACTATTGGCTATCATGATTATTTTATCTTAGAAGATTTTTATGAGCTAGCTTTCACATTATTTCCCCACTGCTCTAAAAATATCATTTATATTGTTCACATTTTTGTTTTGGGGGTTATTTGCTATTGTTTTAATAGTGAATTGCCTTTCTAGACAAGTTGTTGGGATCTTGTCACCAAGAAATGGGAGCTGAGATGGGCTCCTGGGGCTATTGCTGTTGTGGCCATAACCAGTCCTCTGCCTCTCTCCTTGGCTTAGCCTTAACTAATGCTTTACCGATCAGGGGTTTTAATTATCAGAGGATTGATGGGGGCAGGAAATGCTGTCAAATATTTTCTTGAGCTCAATCTACCTTTATAATACTTTCTTCAGCTCCTAATCATAGATAGTTGTGTTCTGTATACTTTTAATTCCTGTATCATGCATTTTTAAACTTAAATTATAAAAGTAATTTAAATTAGATTTTATGATTCATGATGGCTTTTTGCATTTTAGTGACAGCAACAATCTTTGTCCCTGTTGGAGTAAACCAAATTTAGGATTGGTACAGAATACTTGGTCAAATCAAGAACTTAATAGAAAAGTTCAAATACTCTTCAATATTTTTGTGTTCATGCATATGCATTCATATACACACATGTGTACACATAAAAAGATTCAACTAAGTCTTTATTTCTTCCTCTAAGGGCATATGAAGCTAAATTATTTGTCTTTATCTTCCCCTTGGTGAGCTCAGATCATGTGGTGTCAGACAGTCTTAATCCCTCATCCTTTAGAATCCTGATCTCATTATTAACTGGGGAACAGGGGAAGACATTAATGTCACTTAATCAGAATGGGAATGATGGTGTCTCTACTGAATAAGAAAACTTTAGTAAATTGTCAGAAGGAAAACTCATGGTATTCCTTGGGGTTTTACTTATCAGGTACTGGTGCATGGGTCCATCTGGTGATGTGTGTGCTTATTTTCAAGTCTTCTCTCAGGGAGAAGGAGGGAGGTGAATGTGAAACAGAAGGGCAGAGGGAGATGGCACATTGATTGTAGCATCAATGAGAAATACTTGCTTAAATGATACAATCAAGTACCCAACATTTAAATTTGAGAAATATAGTTTACATTGGAAATGATGACCTCTATATAGTGCTTTAAAGTTTAAGTATCTCATTTGATCCTCACAACTCTGTAAAATAGATGCTATTTTTATAATCAATTTGCAGATGAGGGAATCGAGGCTTAAATAGGTCAAGTGACTTGCCTAGGGTCATACAATTCAGCAAGTGTCTCAGGTGGGATTTGAACAAATGGAGGGATTTATACAACATATGTAGGCAGTGGTCCTTGGTAGAGATGGAGTAAAATAATGTTTAAAAACTATTTATGAATAAGATAAATCTGCAAATAATTTTAAAATTTTGTTTTAAACTTATTCAAAGTCTAAAGGTCACATTCCTCCCTCCTCATAACTAACCCTTTCAGCAGAGTGCCTTACAACTTATAGAATGGACAAATCTGAAGTTTCCTTTCCTTTTCTTTGCCAAGCCTCTCTCCGGTTCAAATAAGCAATGAAATGACCAAAGAGCAGGAGATTGGGAGAAAATTCACAAAACAAGTAATTAGCCCTTCTATAATTGAAAATCTACTACAAAAATAACATTCTTTAACCTAATTTGATAACTAGAGCAGTTTTTTTTAATCATGGTGATAAATGGAGAAAAAGTCAGACAAAACAGAATGAGGCTTTATGTTTCTATACCAATTCTCACAAAAACCTTGTAAAGTTAAGTGCTGTTATTACCATCAACTCATACATAGATAAAGAAACTCAGGTTGAGATAAATTTCGAGGGTAAAAAACATTGTAGAGACTGTGGGAGGACTTAATTAAAGGAGTATGAGATTCTTTCTCATTGAATTAAGAGAGCTCTTTATCTTGGTTTAGTCACTTAACATCTTTGGGACTCAGTTTCCTTAACTGGACAATGAATAAATTGAACAACTAGATGGCATTTTAGGTTCTTTCTGGCTCTAAATCTATGTTACTTTGAACCAGGAGTTCTTAACCTTTTCTTTGGCAACTGACGATTTTGGCAATATGGTAAAGCCTACATACCTAGAATGAATGTAACAAAATACATAGAATGACAAAGGAAATGAGAGAGTATATCCATGGACACCAGGTTAAAACCCCCTTGCTACACAAAGAATAATAATATGAAGTTCAAAGGGGAAGTATGTAATATTCTGGTGATAATTATTGTATATGTGCAGCTTATCAAGGATAGATTTCTGAGCTATGGAACTTTCCTTTACATATGTAAGGAAATTAAGTTACTACAACGATTCCTTTGCTCTTTGGACAAATATTTGTCGATGGTCTATCATATATGACAGTATACTGTGGAGGAAAAACAAATAAAACATGCAATTATTCCTCTCATGGAGCATACAGTCTAGTATATGAGTTGAAACTTGTAAATTAAAAAGAAATCCTGAAATCATTCACGTTACCAGATTTTCCTTATATTCATTACATTCATCAGGGCTATTCAGTATCTGGTACAATGCATCCCTTAGAATCAGAGGGTTTTAAAAAGTAGTCCTTTTACTAGAATCTTATTGCAATATCCTCTGGTAGAAGTAATTATCAAAGGAGGTTAAAAGCAATCTGGAGGAAAAAACAAATCAAAACTTCCCACAAGAAGGTTTAAAAAAACTAATCCACCACCATCAACAAGGATGTCCCCTGGTGTCTCATGAATTACCCATGAAGGCTCAAATTTATATTCCTCTTTCCCAAAGAGCTCACAGCTGGGTCCTAGACCTAGATCATTCCACCAGCAGTCAAGTTAACTTAACTCAGGTCTGCATAACACCTTCCTTGCTTGCAACAGTCTGGAAATGGTTTTGTAAGGGAGGGTGTGAAGATAGGGGAGGTATTTAATTCACATCTCCCCAGTTCCTGGCCCTCAAGAAGTGCCCTCCTTCTTTCTCTACTGCTATTTCCTTCCTTTTCTTAACTCCTCATTAAGCTAAGAGAACAAAAACATCTGATTGTTGGCCACTGATTCACACAGTGTTTCTTAAAAACAGGGCCTTCCATGAAAAACAGAGAAGAAAGAAACCGAAAAAAGAGTAACAGGATAATGAATGTCTTTTAGACCAGTTGCTTCATTTCTTCAGGCCTGGCCTGATTTACTTTTAGTCCTCAGCATATGGTTACATATTTGTTGCCATGACTACGAAAGGAGGTGCCTTATCTCCTTTGTTTTTGTTAGAAATTCTTTTGCTCATGGGTCTCTGGGGGCCTCATTGAAGCTCAAAACAAATGAAAATTATATGCACTAGTTAATAAGATAGTTTCAGCAAGATCTAGTATAATAATAAGCAAATATCTAGGGACCAGAGACTAATTGTAGTCTAACATGAGGGACATTCCTATAATGAACCTAAGAAATACAAGTAACATGAAACCTTCTCTTTCAAAATCTCTAACTACCACTATCTACCTGAACTCAGCCCACCCAAAAGTCTGCAGATTCCAGATTGCTTTCATTTGAAATGCTGAGATGTTTTCCTCAAACAGAAGCATTATCTAATTTTATGGAGTTTCTGTCATATATTTAAATTCTGTTCCATTTATTTACCATATATGTAAATACACACACATATATACACATAGCATATATAAACACAACAATATGCATACATACAACTTATATGTCTATATAAACATAACATGTATAGATATATAACATAATGCACACACATAGAATATATGTATATATGTATAGCCTGTATGTACATAATATAGCATATGTGTATATATATGCAACATATACATATACATATTGTATATATTTGTGAGCTATTTGTCTTGTCACTTAGAATGAATTCCAAGAACTTTAGGACAATTCTCTTACATATGTTCCATTGTTCCATACACCTGCCATGATGTTGATGATCAATTATTGAATAAGATTTCCCCATAGGAGAGAGCTCCAGAATGTGAAGCAAAAATATATGCATTATTTAGATAAATTTGGAAGAAGGACTCTTTTTTTGTGTCTATTATCCAGGAGATTTCTTTAGGCTATATAATAGAGAGGGAGAAAGTATGGTACTGAATTTGTGGTCAGAGTTCCTGGATTAAAATCCCAATTCTGCTACTTATTACTTGTTTTTACTTACTAATTACTACTTGGTTTATTTCTTACTTGTTTTACTTGGGCCAGTCACAACCTCTGTGGGTGCCAATTTTCTTATCTTTATGTAATAAGAACAATCAAAAGAACTCCCTACCAATTTGCTGAATCTCACAATTAACTTGATGGGATGATAGGGCATATACTTTTGCTGGAAGGGACTTGGAAGTATTCCTGGGGCTTAACCCCTTTAGGAGGGGACAAAAGTAGCTCCTTTGACAGGAGGAGCCTAAGATTTGGGCTTTCTCTGAGATGGTTGATGAGGTTGGAAAAGCTGCTTCCTCTGTGGTTTACAAAAGAGCTAAGAAACAACTGACACTGTTTCTCCTTACCTTCGGGAATGCAGTAACGGGGCTAGGTGAGAGGTAACAGGGGTAGTATTTCTCCCTTCCAAGGAGATGGCAACTTGGAGGTGAGAGATTATGTACACGCATTAGATATTTTTCAGTATGTTGGTTAATTTTGCTGAACTTTTCTCCCCTCTTTTTATTTTTTTATTTTTATTTTTATTTATTTATTTATTTATTTTTTGCTTTTTGGAGGGCAATTGGGGTTAAGTAACTTGCCCAAGGTTACACGGCTAGGTTTTTTTTGTTTGTGTGTGTTAAGTGGCTGAGGCCGGAACCGAACTCAGGTCCTTCTGGCTCCGGGGCCAGCACTCTACTCACTGCACCACCTAGCCGCCCTTTTTATTTTTTTATTATAAGCTTCTCTGGGAGATGGCTAAGAGAGAGATACATTTGGAAATGTAGGTGATGTAAAAATAAAAGTGAACAATGAAAAAGAAATGTTAAGAGGTAGCCCTAATACTAGTACCCTTTAGTTCAGGTCTGACATTGGGAACTTTCCTATCATTGAACAGTTAATAAAAGGTTTACTGTGCTCTGACACAGGAGGGATATGCATCCAGGATACAGAACCACTGGGCTTCTTTAAATGAGGCTTCCCACCCTCATCTTCATATGGGAGCACGTCTAGTCATCAGGGCAAGGTATTAGTTACCTATGTGGTCTTCATCCATCCATCAAGTCCAAGGGGCACCAAATCCTCATGGGTGAGACTTTTTATACCTTTAGGTGACTAGGAAGTCTCAAGGGAAGCAGAGACCACTAGATAGCTTTTGTTGTCTTTTAGGGAAAACTAATCCTTGTTGCTAGGAAATGGGGAATCGTGGTCCTTGCTGAGCCTGAGAGGGGAATTTCTGGCTCCCAGTTCCTTGATGTTTGAAAACTTCTGCCTTTCTGTTAGGCAGCACAGTGCTTAGGGGATTGGATCAAGAGGAAGGAAAGCCTGAGTTCATATCCTGCCTCAGATACTTGCTAGCTAAATGAATCTGGGCAAGTCAGTTTCCTCATCTAGAAGATGAGGAAATAATAACACCTATCTCTCAAGATTATTGTGAGAAACAAGTAAGATAGCATGCATACCCAAGATAGCACTTTACAAAGCTTAAATCCCTATATTGTTGAAAGTAGATTTTTGGGAAAACATGAGCCACTCCATTTGGTTTTGCATTTGCCATTTTGCTGTGTATAACCCCTGCATGAACTGGAGGACCAGCTACCACAGATGGATCCCTTTAAGTGTCTTCTTTGCTCCTCTAGTTTGTACAAAGATATTTAATTGAAAAAAAAGGAAGGCTTTTACATCCTCTGGAATGAGCCCTTCTTTTATCTAGCCTAATAGGTAGTTCCCTTTGATTCAGTGCAACTAGCTATATTAACAAGCACAGCTCCCTCTTCTATCTCCTCTAGCTAATGGTAGGCATTCTCCTTAATGAGCACGATTCTTTTTCCTACGTATTTTGGAAAATATACTAACTATTAGCTTTAGTTAGTTGAACAGATAAGAAAATTCATGCAATAATATAAATGCTTCCTATTATTATTAGCTATCATTTTCTAAGCTCAGATCAGTCCCTCCGGGTCCAACCTGGTCTGTGTGAGCTCAGAATCTTTGGGTAGGGAGTGGGCCAAGGCTGGCACTGAGGTGATTGAACCAGATGATCTCTAAGGTCCCTCTCAGTTATAAATTTGTGATCATATGGAAAGGCTACAGGAGTTTGTATTTTTAAATTGAAGGAACATGTCCTCAAGGACAATGCAGCTTTATTTTAAATTTGTATCCTTGATGCCCAGTACAATGGCCTACATATAGTAGGCATTTCTTGAATTTTTGTTGGGTTGTAATTTGCTTAGGTTTAGCTACTTTGTGGCAAGTAGGTATGATCTACTTACTAAGTGCAAAGACATTAAATGGTTTGGTAATCAGTGGAAAGATGCACCTTATTCTTTAAATCTTATGTGATAATCCACTTTTTAAAAGTTTATTGATGTCCTTTGTCTTTACATCAGTCATTTCCAGATATAAGGTGCCCCTATTGACCCACCTGCACAGTGGACTCTCCCTAATGTAATCTCATTTGTGCCCAGGGTGAGCAGTTTCCTGAGAGACAGTTCTTTGTTACTGAGTACTTGAGAGATGACTCTTGATTGGCTAAGAAATCTCTGAGCCTACAATGTTCACTAGAAAGAATTTTGAGAAAGACTGGTCAAGAGAGTGCTCAAACTTTTGAATGGTTGATAGGAGATCTTCCTGGAGTCTCTGACACATGGTAAATCCTAAACATGTTCTTTGATTTCCCAGTGCCTGCAATCTTATCTTAGAGTCATATCCCCCAGCACCTCATTGGAATAAGCCCACCTCTAATTAAAATAATAATTCTCGTTAATTGTTAACCAATCAGAGTTGATTGCCCCCCTCAGGAACAACTATTCTTCCAAGAGCATAAAAAAGTTGTGTGTTCCATGTGGGGTCTTTGGCATTTATGAGTTCCACTGACCCCTTTTATTAATTATCTGCTAGTATGATTAATAAAATGATTGACTACCCAGAAACTGTCTCTCAAACATTTTATACATCACACTAATGATGACTTCCTTGGAGTATAAGCCCAATAATGGTGTTTCTGGTGCAAAGTCTATGGATATTTTAACCATTTTATTTGCATAATTCCAAATTGTTTTTCAAACTGGTTGCATCATTTCACAACTCTACCAGTAATATGTTAGTGTACCTTTTATTACATTGAGCATCACCATTTTTTTGGTCATCTTTGCCAACTTACAGCATGTGAGGTGAAATCTTAGGATGGTTTTGATGTGAATTTCTCTTATTATTAGTGACTAGGAGTATTCTTTCATGGAGTTGTGAATACTGATGGAAAGGATTTTAACACTGGCTGATGATGTACTGTATATCTTTTGTCCAAGGACCAATAGAGAGAGGCTCATTGTCGGGTAGAGAGAATTCTCTCACCAGCGCAGTAAGAAATCCTTGAAGTACTGAGGTGTTTTAAAGATCTTAGGTAATTAGTTCAGGCTTCTAATCTTATAGAGATGAAAGATATAGATATATAGATATATGATATGTAGATAATGAAGACAAGAGATGAGGTAGGAATGTTCAGACCTTTGCTGCTAAGAATGCTAATGGACCAATGAGACACAGGGTCTGTGTGCACACACAAGACATCTGGACCAGGATGACCTCCTGGCAAAATTTCAAAGTAGATTAAGTTTGTCTTCGATGCCTCCCCTTTTTGTGCCTTTTTTTCATTTAAGCATCTAACCTAGAAGCCTAATGTATTCATGTTGATCCTCAGCTTCTTCAGTCCTTACTGTCAGTGTTTCCTTTACCATTGTCCATTTAGAACTTAACCCACATCCCTTTTTCTAAGATATACACAGTCTGTTAGGAAAATTATAAACTAATTCAAGCTAAAGGGTTAGTGATTGATAATTGAAGGGGTTTTCCCTCATTTCACATTTACATTTTAATTGCTGCTTCTAGGACCTTAGTCTAAAGGAGTTAATAATGACAGAATTTCAGGCCCTAAGGGAGGCCATTTGGGCCTATGGGACCTTCAGCAAGTCATTAGATCGAACTCCCTGGATATGGCCTTGTGATTCTGATCTATGCTTTTGAATGAAGGTGGAGTCAATTTTCATCAGTGAAGGTTTGATGGGAAATTACTCTTCTTTTCTCTCTCATCAGTGCTATTGCAGGCTCAATATGGGCTTGCAACACTTCCACTGTTAACTCATCCCTCCAAAGAAGCAATCATACTGTTTTTCTCATTCTAAGCAGGTTCAGATTTCTATGGCTATTGCATAACTCTCCCCAAATTTTCCAGTACCTCATTCTTCTCAAAAACATGGTGTATAGTCTATTTTCCCATACTCATTAAAAAAGGTACTGCTTCTCCAATGTGAAATTGGTTAACTCAATGAAATTCTTACTAGTACAAACATGTATTTTGAAACATGCAATATTTACAAGAAGGACAAGCTACTGTATTCTAGCATCATTCTGGGTTTTATAATCAGTCATAAACCAAATCCCACAGGAAGAACAGGAGAATCAATCTTTTTCATTACATGTCCTCAGAACCTGCCTCTTGTTATGCTACAGGTATGGGTCATCTATAGTGTACTTTATTGGATGAACTTCAGTCAGTAAAGCCTGATACAGAGGGTTTGGAATATTTCTGAGTCATAAATCAAATTCTAATTCATTATCTTCTTATCAAATGTGCTTTAAAAAGATTCAAAATGTTCTTTTCTCAAAGGTCAAACCTTGGCTATTTGAATGAAAAAAATTGAGTTGGGTCATTTGTTATCTATTTTTCAGAGACAGAAACAGAGATTGTTTGGTGACAGAGGATTGGGTATATTACAAAACTAATAACCTTCCTTTAACAGCTGTTCCAAATAACAATGACCTTTCTATGTACTTGGCAACAGAATACTATTTTAGGACCTAGAAACAGCAGATTAACATTGTGTGTGAAAGAACTACTTTAATTGCCTGCCTATCTAGTGTAGAAATATTAAAGTATGGGTTGTAAGAGTTAGACTAATAATATAAGGGGTGGGGAACATGTGGCCTCAAGGCCACAAGTGGCCTTCTAGGTCCTCAAGGGTGGCCTTTTGACTGAATCCAAGTTTTACAGAATAAGTCCTCTTATTAAGGGGATTTGTTCTATGAACTTTGGACTGCTTAATCTGGACTCCCTCTCTTTGGGGCTATTGGAAATGTATTAATTCTCTTTCAGCAAAAATAAATACCCTAAGCCTGTAATCTTAAGAGCTTTTCCAGACCTTCTCCCTTGGCTAGGCTTGGAAACATTATTATATCATTTCATTAAATCAGAAATCCTAAGCCTGCGATCTGAAGAGCTTTTCTAGGTTGGGTATCTTTAGCTGGACTTTGGAGGGTTTCCATCTCTCTGGAAGTAAGTGTTAGTGGTTCTGGGTCTTCTAGCTGGAAGTCTCTCCTGAGTTCTCAGTTCTGCTCTGAATTTTAGCTCTTTTCAGCAAGGCTCCCAGCTCAGCTATAAGCCTGAAGCTCTTTCTGGCTCAGTTGCAAACAATTGGTAGCAATCTTTTTCTTCTTTTTAGCTCTTCCTAGAAGCATGTGGCAATAAATGTTCTGAACTCTATTCCCAGGCCCAAATGTAGATTTCTCTTGGTTCCAGCTCTGAGGATTTTTCTCAGATCCAACCCTGGTACCTACTATGACTCACTCATAGGTGTGGCCTTTACCATCCCCATGTCTCCCAATCAGGGTCTGTCGTGCAAAGTAAAGTCAACTCTATCTCATGAAACCCACCCCCCCAAATTCAAATTTAAGAAAGGCAAATCTCAACTAGCCAATATGCATTTGTTTTGCAGTCACCAAACATTTCTAGGTATTTGGAGTGTCCAGTAATGAAACTTAAAATCCTCATATCATTCATAGATACATATTACATGACAGGAAATAATATATTTTGGCTCTCTTAACTCTGGGTCATTTTCTCAGTGTTTATCTCACAACTGTCATCATTACTTCTGCTTAATAAAATTGTCAATACCTTACACTGGTATGCAATGAAGCAATGTGAAATGAGTGGACCCGAAAAAATTAAATTATTCTATGCCAATAATGATAACATTGTGAAGCAAACATCTTTGAAAGACTTAATAAGTTCAATGGATTCAGTAACAATTGACACTAAGACTCTGGAAGACTGATGAAGCTTGTTTCCCAGCTCTTGGTGATAAAGTGAGGCATTGTGGATGCAGAATGAGACCTATATTTTCAGAAACAACAAACCTGTGAGTTTTTTCTCAACTATAGTTATTTGTTTTCCAGAGATCTTTTATTTATTATGAGGGTAGAGTTTTAAGGAAAAATAATGAGGTAGATAGTGATACAAGAAAAGAAAAAAAGAGCATCTTTGAAATTTTAAAAGTACACAGAAGGCAAAAGGAAGTTCTGAAAGAAACAGTCTGGGTTGTGCTGTCACTGTAAACATAATATATACTTTTGGTAATATATACTTAATTTTATAATATATTCTTAACATAATATAATTTATAATTTTATTTATATTTCTAAATATATAACATTTAAAACTATATTATTTATAATGTATACTTAACATATACTTTTTAATATATGCCTTTTAAACAATATATATGTGAAAAGAAATAAGGTATACATAATTTACATTCATTGTTTCATATAGGATTCTTTGTTTCTGTTCTTTCTAGGAGGAAATAGTCAATGAAATGTTCATATTTATTGGTGTTTGTTGAATTTCTAATGGGAGAGAAATTTTTGAAAGAAAACCCATGTGGCTAAACTGCTCCCCTGCCCCCCAGGGGCAGGCTCATACAAGGCAGAACTGAAATAGGAAGTTTAACTTGTCTTCATATTCTAAGAACTTTTATTATTATTATTTATTCTTTTAGGGATTCTTGGGTCAGACATTCTCTCATGACATAAAAGATATGGATATGCTTTGACTGACTTCTGTCCTCTCTAAAACTCTTACCTCAAGATGTTGGTGTACGATTTTTGCTTTGCAGATGATTGTGCACTCAATGCAACCTCTAAAGATGCAACAGTCTTAACAATTAACACCAAAAAAACACATGTGCTCCATCAGTCACCACTATATCATTCATGAGTGGAACCATCAATTACAGCAAATGGAGAAGCTGTGAATGCTGTGGATAAGCTCATTTACCCTGGTGATATACACATTGACAATGAGGTTGACACATACATTACCAGAGCTAGCTCAGTGTTTGGGAGACTCTGAAGGAAGGTATGGGAGAGAAGAGGTATTAGACTGACCACCAACCTGAAGATCTACAGAGCTGTTGTGCTCATTGTTGTATGTCTATGTAACTCTGCTCCATGCCAGGAAATGGAATGGCTTCCATTTAAATTGTCTTAGGAAGATTCTGAAGATCTGCTGGCAACATAAGGTACCAGATATTGAGGTCTTTTCTCGAGCTAAATTGCCAAGTATTCAGTTTCTATTGTAGAGAGTGTAACTCTGATGCGATGGCCATATTGTTTGAATGTAAAGCACACATTTGCCTAAGAGTCTATTTTATGGAGAACTTACTCAAGGAAAGTGCTCACAAGGTGGTCAGAAAAAGAGATACAAAGACATTCTCAAGGTCTCTGTGAAGAACTTTGGAATTAATTGCTTGACATAGAAGATGTTGGCAAAGGACCGTGTAGTATGGCAGGCCTGCATCAAAGAATGTACAATGCTCTATAAGCAAAGCAGAATTGCAGTAGCTCAAAAGAAACATGAAATGTGCAAATTTGGAGACAGCTCCACTCCAAATGTTCATGTAGGACCATCATTGCCTGGCCTGCAGTAGAGCATTTCAAGCTCATATTAGTCTGGTCAGCCACAGTCAGACACACTGCTCTTGACTTTAGCACAGTGATGTCATTCTGGTCCTCTTTGAGAATGAAGGACAACAACCACCACCCTGCCACAAGACAGGTAGATAAATAGATAGATAGATAGATAGATAGATGGATGGATAGATGGATAGATAGATAGACAGATGATAGATAGATATGGATGGATGGATAGATAGATGATAGATAGATAGACAGATTATAGATAGGTAGATAGACAGATGATAGATAGATAGATGATAAATAGATAGATAGATAGATAGATAGACAGATAGATAGAAGATAGAGGTTTTTATTTAAAAGTACTTAATAAGGCAACTAGGTGGCAGAGTAATTAAAAGCTCTGGACTTGGCATCAGAAAAAGCTGAGTCCAAATCATATCTCAGACACTTACTAGTTGTGTAACCCTGGACAAGTCACTTAACCTCTCTAAGCTTTAATTTGCCCATCTGTAAAATGGAAATGATAAAAGTATGTACCTCACAGAGTTGTTATGAACATAAAATGAAGAAAATATCTATAGAGTATTGTAATATTTAAGGCATCATATAAATGCTAGTTATTATTATTGGTATAGTAGTATGGACACCATGCTAATTACTTGGGATAAAAGTACAAACAAGCAAGACAGTCATAGTTCTCAAGGAGCTTATGTTCTAATGAGGAAGAAAACAAGAATAAAAAGGAAACTAGTGGGGGGAAGAAGAAACTGTGAGGAAGTGGGGAAAAGGCCTGGTTCCAGATAAGATAAGTTTGAAAGCCTACCCAACAGAGCCCAAGGTGGTTACAAGGGTAGAGTTTATGTTTCTAGAGGAAAGTAGATTGGGATGAAGGGAAACTAGATGGCACAGTGAATAGAACACTGTATTTGGAATCAGAAAGACTCATCTTCATGAGTTCTAATCTGGCCTCAGACACTTTCTAGCTATGTGACCCTAGGCAAGTCACTTAATCCTTTTGGCCTCACTTTCCTCACCTGTAAAATGAGTCAGAGAAGGAAATGGCAAACCATTCCAGTATCTTTGCCAAGAAAACTCCAAAATTCGGTCATGAAGAGTGGGACGTGACTTAAATGACTCAACAACAGATGGGGATGAAGGTCACAATGGAAGTGGATGGTCTGGAGATGGCTAAGAAATGAAAAATATGAAAACTTTGATAGTTAATATATCCCTACTAGGGCATGGTCTCCAACTCCATTTAAAAGCACATAGACTTACAAAGCTTGAACAAATTTGTTATTTAGGGGCATGGTCATATAGAGAGCATAGATTGGATATGCCCAATATATACCTGTACAATGATTTATTTGCCATAATATTTCAGCATTAAGGGAATCCAGTAGGTTTATGTCACATCCCTAAGAAATAAGATTATCTTCTTGAAGGCACCTGTACAATCTGAGACACTTGCATTATTGTCATAGATAGGGATTATTGAGGCATTCAAGGCTTGCTCTTCCATATCAGTGCTCCCCTCCTTGAAGCATTCCACTTTTTTTTTTGCTATTCTCACCTCTAATCACTCTTAGAAGATGCCACCCCATCATAGGCTCATTTTGTTGTCCATTCTGTAGTTTTCTTTAGCTCCCAGCAAATGTTAGTCTTTCAGAGTTCACTACAGCATATATCCTTCACAGTCCTGCATTGTTGCTGTTTAGTGGTTTTCAGTTCTGTCCAATGCTTTGTCACTTCATTTGGGGTTCTCTTGGCAAAGATACTTCTCATTACTTCTTATAGCACAATAATATTCCATTACATTAATATACCACAACTTGTTCAGCCATTCCTCAGTTGATGGGCATCCCCTTGATTTCCAATTCTTTGCCATTTCCTTCTCCAGCTCATTTTACAGATAAGAAACTCAAGCAAATGGGGTTAAGTGACTTGCCCAGGGTCATACAGCTAGTAAGTGTCTGAGGTCAGATTTGAATTCAGGGAAAGAAGTCTTTTTTTTAAATTTAAATTTATTTACCTTTAGTTTACAACATTCAGTTCCACAATTCCTTGAGTTTCAAATTTTCTCCCCCTCCTTCTCCTCCTCACCCCCATGTCGGCATATGATTAAATATAGGTTCTACAAATACCTTCACATTGAACATTAGTCAAGTTGTAAAGAAGGATTATGACCAATGGGGTGAACAATGAGAAAGAAGGGACAAAACAGAACAACAAAAAAGCACAAACCAGAGAGAGCAAGTAGTTTGCTTCAATTTGCATTCAGATTCTGTAGTTCTTTCTCTGGATGTGGATATCCCTTTCCATCATGAGTCTTTTATAGTTGTCTTCTAACCTTCTATTGCTGAGAGGAGCCCAGTCTATCAAAGTTAGTCATTACACATATGATGTGTCCGTAATGGTGTACTGCTCTCCTCACTCAACATCAGTTTATATAAGTGTCTCCAAGTTATTATGAAATCTGTCTGTTCCTCATTTCTTATAGCACAATAGTATCCCATTACATGTATATACAACAACTTTTTTAGCCATTCCCCAATTGATGGGCATCCCCTTGATTTCCAATTCTTTGCCAACACAAAAAGAGCTGCTATAAATATTTTTGTACATATGGGTCATTTTCCCACTTCTATGATTTCTTTGGGATACAGCCCCAGAAGTGGTATTGCTGGGTCAAAGGCTATGCACTTTTTATAGCCCTTTAGGCATAGTTCCAGATTGCTCTCCAAAATGGTTGGATTAGTTCACAACTCCACCAACAATGCATTAGTGTTCCGATTTTTCCACATCCTCTCCATTTATCATTTTCCTGTTTTGTCATCTTAGCCAATCTGACCAGTGAGATGTGGTACCTAAGAGTTGTTTTGTTTTGCATTTCTCTAATCGATAGTGATTTAGAGCATTTTTTCATATGCTTATAGATATCTTTAATTTCTTCCTCTGAAAACTGTTCATATTCTTTGACCATTTATCAATTGGGGAATGACTTATATTCTTATAGATTTGACTCAAATCTCTATAATTTAGAAATGAGGCTTTTATCAGAGACACTGGTTGTAAAAATTCTTTCCCAATTTTCTACTTCCCTCTTAATCTTGGTTACATTGACTTAATTTGTTAAAACAGTTTTCAATTTAATGTAATAAAATTTTTCCATTTTGCATTTCATAATGCTCTCTAACTCTTGTTTGGTCATAAAATCTTCCGTTATCCACAAATCTGATGGGTAAACTATCCCTTCCTCTCCTAGATTGCTTACAGTATCAGCATTTATACCTAGGTCATGCACCCATTTAGACTTTATTTTGGTATATCTTATAAGATATTGGTCTATGCCCAGTTTCTTCCATGCTATTTTCCAGTTTTCCCAGCAGTTTTTGTCAAATAGTGAGTTCTTATCCCAGAAGCTTAGGTTTTTGGGTTTATCAAACAGTAGATTACTATAATCATTGACTATCATGTCTCATGTACATAATCTATTCCACTGATTCACTACTGTGTTCCTCAGCCAGTACCAAGTAGTTTTGATTACTGCTGCTTTATAATACAGATTAAAATCTGGTATGGCTATGCCACCTTCCCTAGCATTTCTCTTTATTAATTCTCTTTATATTCTGGACTTTTTGTTCTTTCAGATGAATTTTGTTACTATTTTTTCTAGCTTTATAAAGTATTTTTTTGCTAAATTGATTGGTATGGCATTAACTATATAAATTAATTTAGGTAAAATTGTCATTTTTATTATATTAGCTCAACCTAGCCATGAGCAACTGATGTTTTTCTAGTTATTTAGATCTGACTTTATTTGTGTGAAAAGCGTTTTATAATTTTGTTCATACAGGTAGATTCCCAAATAGTTTATAATGTCTACAGTAACTTAAATGGAATTTCTCTTTCTATTTCTTGTTGCTGGGTCCCATTAGATATATATTGGAATGCTGAGGATTTATGTGGGTTTATCCTGCAACTTTGCTAAATTTATTTATTATCTCAAGTAGTTTTTTATTTTATCCTCTAGGATTCTCTAAGTATATAATCACATCATTGCAAAAAGTGAAAGCTTAGTCTCTTCTTTGCCTAATCTTATTCTTTCAGTTTCCTTTTCTTCTCTTATTGCTGCTACTAACATTTCTAGTACCAAATTGAATGAGAGGGGTGATAGTGGACATCCTTGATTCACCCCTGATCTTGTTGGAAATGCTTCTAGTTTATCCCCATTATGTGTAATACTTGATGATGGTTTTTAAATAGATACTACTTATTATTTTAAGGAAGACTCCATTTATTCCTATACTTTCTAGTGTTTTAAATAGGAATGGGTATTGTATTTTGTCAAAAGCCTTTTCTGCATCTATTATGATAATCATGTGGTTTCTACTAGTTTTGTTGCTGATATGATCTATTATACCAGTAGTTTTCTTAATATTGACCCATCCTTGCATTCCTGGAATAAATACTACCTCACCAAAGTATATTATTCTCATGATAAGTTGCTGTAGTCTTTTTGCTAATATTTTATTTAAAAATTTTGCATCTATATTCATGAGGGAAATTGGTCTATAATTTTCTTTCTCCATTTTGTCTCTTCCCGATTTAGGTATCAGTACCATATTTGTGTCATAAAAAGAATTTGGTAAGACTCCTTTAATTTTCCCAAATAGTTTGTAGATTATTGGAATCAACTGTTCTTTAAATGTTTGATAGAAATCACTAGTAAATCCATCTGGCCCTGGGTAATTTTTGCTAGTGAGTTCATTGATGGCATGTTCAATTTCTTTTTCTGGAATGGGGTTATTTAAATATTTTATTTCCTTTTCTGTTAATCTGGGCAACTTATATTTTTGTAAATATTCATCCATTTCACTGATTGTCAAATTTATGGGCATACAATTGGGTAAAATAATTCCTAGTTATTGCTTTAATTTCCTCTTCATTGGAGGTAGATTCACCCTTTTCATTTTTGATACTTGTGATTTGGTTTTCTTCTTTCTTTTTTATTATCATATTGACTAAAGGTTTATCAGTTTTATTGTTTTTTTCATAAAACCAGCTCTTAGTTTTTTAAAAATTTGATAGTTTTCTTAATTTCAATTTTATTAATTTCTCCCTTGGTTTTCAGTATTTCTAATTTAGTATTTAATTGGATATTTTCAATTTGTTCTTTTTCTAGATTTTTCAGTTGCATGCCCATTTTCTCTATTTTATTCATGTATGCATTCAGGGATATAAAACTTCCCCTAAGAACTGCCTTTTCTACATCCCACAAGTTTTGGCATGTTATCTCACTATTGTCATTCTCTTGAATGAAGTTACTTATTGTTTCTATAATTTCTTTTTTGACCCACTCATTCTTTTTTTTTTTTTTTGGAGGGCAATTAGGGTTAAGTAACTTGCCCAAGGTCACACGGCTAGGTTTTTGTTTGTGTGTGCATTAGGTGTCTGAGGCTGGATCCGAACTCAGGTCCTTCTGACTCCAGGGCCGATGCTCTACTCACTGTGCCACCTAGCCGCCCCCTACCCACTCATTCTTTAGGATTAAATTATTTAGTTTCCAGTTAGTTTTTAATCTATCTTTCCATGGCCCTTTATTACATATAATTTTTATTGTATCATGATCTGAGAAGGATGGATTTAATATTTATACCTTTCTGTACTGAACTGTGAGGTTTTTATGCCCTAGCATATGGTCATTTTTTGTGTTTGTGCCATGTACCACTGAGAAGAAGGTATATTCCTTTTTATCCCCATTCAATTTTCTCTGGAGATTTATCATATCTATTTTCTCTAAAATTCTATTCAACTCCTCCCCAATGAAATTATGGGCCTTAGTAGAGCATGGCTTTCTTTTTTATATAAATTCTTGTTGATATTTATTTATTGACATTTTTCTAAATTACCATAGTAATATCTCCTCTCTTATCCCTCCTCTCCCAGAGAATTATCTGATATGGCAAAAAGTATTTTTTAGAAAGAAAAAGAATCAGCACAGCTAGTTACATTGAAAAAGTCTGAAAACACGTGCAATGTGTAGCGCCTGTGGATCTACTACTTCCACTCAGAGAGGTTAGGAGTGTCTTCTCATATTCTTCATTTGGGTCGTATTTGATCTTTATCATTTTGTTACATTTACTTTTTTAGTGTGTAGCTGTTTTTTCTAATTACATTGTTGTAATTACTGAATATGTTGGGATTGACTTTCTATTATAAACTTGAATCCTTTTGATTTAATACTGTGGTCCTCAGTAATTAATGTAGACTCGATTGAGGACATGGATTCCCACTTTTAAAATAGAATTGGCTCATCCTTTGATTTATAACTGACTCCTTCCCTAGAAGAACACAGATTACTATAACTTCGCCCTTGTGGGAGACACAGCCCTGGGTCCTAGAAGGGTGTGGTAAGTACAATATCCACTTTGTGCAGTGAAGGCTAGTTTTCCCCAACATGATAATGAAACTATCTTTGGAATTTAATTGATGGAACTCAAACCATTGACTTAGTTTACCCAATTGCCTAAAGGAGAGGTCCCAAAGACTTGACCCAATACTGCCAAGTGTGGGACCATATTAAAATGTAATGAGTGGGGGGAGGAAATAAAATACTACACAAAAAAACATAAAAAATTAAAAATGTAATCGGGGAATGTTTAACAAAATATATAAAAAAACACAGTAAAAGATAGACAACATTACACTTTAAAACAAAGTCAATATGCTGCCCACCAGGATCTCTATGCACCAATTAGTGGCCCCATTTCTGTTTGAATTTGATGCCACTTTGATACCAAGTGAGGGCCTAAAGCATAAAAATCTCATCTCGGCTTCTTAGGCTTAATGACTCCCTACTTCCATTGGAATAAACACACATTATGAACCACCCATCCTACTGTGAGGACTGGTGGGGGGGGGGAGGTGCTGAAAAGAGCTGAATTTAACTGAACCATTGCCGTATATCCTTCCCTTGCTATTGTTAAGAGATTTCATTTTGTCAAATGGGTAGGCAATAAATATTTATTAAGCACCTGTTATGTACCAGGCACTGTGTTAAGTGCTGGGGATACAAAAAAATAATCTCTACCTTCAGTGTTATGTGGTCTGCAAGAGTCTCATTTTGTTCTAGTCCTGAACCTAAACCTGAACTACTGGAGTGATTGGAATTAGACCTAGGACAAAGAGAGTCACATAACAGGTAGGATGTAACATAATTTGACCAGAAATAGTAGATGGAGCTCCAAAAATCCAGATTTCCTAGTAGGTTTGCTTTTTGACTTCTCTCTCTTTTCCCTGCTTTTGATGATAATAATCCCCAGTAGCTTCCTGGGGCCCCTATTTGGCATTGGCTTAAATTAATCCTTAGACACTTACTGTGTTAACCTATCTCAACATCAGTTTCCTCATCTGTAAAATGAGGTTAATAATAGCTTTAGTCTCACAAAGTTGTTCAGAAGCTTAAATGGAATAATGTATGTAAAATGCTTTATAAAATGTAAAGATCTATGTCAATAACAACTATTATTATAGTTCCCATTAATTCTCTCTTGATTAAAATTTGTATTTATTTTTCAGGTAACCTATATTTCATACCTAGATTTTGAGAGTGCTGGCTTGTAATAGATTGGGGTACAAGCAGGTTAAATAAGAGCAGTAGAATTGAAGAGTATCTCCCTCCCCCCAAAAAAAGCCACCCTTCTTTTAATGATCTTGGTAATGGATTTTTCACAGCATGTGTCCTTTCTTCTCCAGCACTTAAGATTTCCATCACTCACTGCACCAGTATTCTCATTCTAGAAACTCAGAGGGGGCTCTCCAATTTAGGAGTGTGCTGGAGCCAGCTCATACTCAGTAAGTGCTACACATTAGAGCTTGATTTATTATTGTGTTAATTGTCTAGAAAGTGATGGTGAAAATATTAATAATGCAGATTCAACTTAAAAGTGTGTTGGGTGTATGTCCCTGCTCCAGTCTCTCTCAACTTGTTTCTCAGGCCTCTGTAATTTCCCCTGAGCAGCTTGGTGGGTGATTCAAATTACTCAGAATTATTTCCTGAACTCTTTGGGGGAAGGAGAAGGATGGGATCACTCCCTCTAGCACTACTGTATGCTGAATGCTCAGGAGGGAAAGATTTTTTTCCCCTGTCATATAGCATTTTTCAAGCTGTGAAGCTTCATCACAAAGTTAGAAAATGGCAGTCAGATACTTAAACCCAAATCTCCATGATCTTTATACTATTTCATAATGGTTAAATGATAAAAACTATTTGTGCCACCCATAATGGCTAAACCATAATAAAACCCACAAACCCCAAGTAGCACTTTTCCCTCAACTGAGACGTTTGACTTCCTTTCGTAACCCCAGTTCCAAAGTCCATTGGTATTGAACTCTGTGGAGATGAATGCCCTACCCTGCATGAGGGGCAGGGTAGGGTTTGCAAGAGAGTAGGGGAGAGGAGAACCCTTCAGTTCTCTAGGTCTTTTTAAAGTTCTTTTTGAGCTTCAAGTTGTTTTGTGAACTTCTGGCTTTTGACTTTGAGAAGGAAGATAAAAGAGGTCAATCCCATTTCAGGTTGCTGAAGGAAAAGACTCTATGAAGATACGAGAAGAGCTGGTTTCCCTTGCTTGTTATACTAGAGACTTTGAGGAGTTTTTCCTTGGGTGATATCAAAGACTCTCTTGGTTCAGCTGAGTTATATTGCTCCCAGTGGGAGAGTTCCTTCACTCTGTATTGTCTGGTGTATATTCTTTTATATATTCCTTTTTAGATTTCTGTTTTGCTATGATTGGATAAATGGGTTTCTCTATGTGTTCAATGAATAACTGGTATTAAGCGGGAAAGATGCCAAGCCATTGATATGAAGTTCAGGATCCTCTTTCCCTCCAATAATGACACAGTGATTAGAAGTTATATTGAACCTGATCACCCCCCCCCTCCTTGTTCTTGTTCATTCTTCATTCTCGAAGAAGACCAATGACACCATGAGGATATTTTGAAATGCATGTGAATTAGATTTAAGTGAGGCAGAGCTGCATAGTCATCAGCCTCACTCTCTCCTCCAGTCCTGTGGCAAGACAAAACACAGGATGGTTGGAAATGGCCCAAACATCTCCTAGGCTAACAGAGAGCAGATAACTATAATTCTAGCTCTGTGCTCCCTCTTTCTAATAAAAGCAGAGTAGCCTTCAGTTCCAATCTCCTGCTCTCCCCCAGCCCCATCAGGAATTAGTCTCCCTTGGAGAAGTTTTGGAGAAGAGTCTAAATACATCTATTCTTTCATGCTTTGAGCCATACAATGATACCCTTATGCTGTATGTAGAAAATCAGCTGTCTCTACATGTGAGCCTTCACAACACTTATTTTATCCTGATTTTACCTTTTAAAAACATTGGAGATGGGGCAAAGAACATGATTTACATAAGTTTTGGAACCTGGGGATGTTTCAGATATCATATTTCTTCAGTTCCTTACTTTTTCTCTTTGTCCCAGACTTACTAATACCTTTTCTGTCCATCATTACCACAGATGCCTGAGAAGACTGTGGGTGGATGGAAATAATGAGGACAAGAACAGGCAAAGACACACTTGTCATGTTTTATACTCATTGCAAGTTTTTCAAGCTATTAATACTACTTCACAAAAACCGTATCAAGAAGAACAGGATGTTATCTGTTCACTAGAAATTAAAATACCAACAGAGCAGCTACCTGTTTCAAAAGATCCTGAGAGTAAATACACAGCCAAAAAAAAAAAATCAGATTGGGAAAAAAATCAGGAATATTCAGGGAAACTGAAAAAAAAATGTATTTGGACAACCAAAATGACAACTAATTCAATTTCAAATGGACTTGTAGTGAAATTCTAAAGCACATCCTCCAACTCAAATGATCTATTCAAGGGTCTTAGCTTGTAAACAATTAGATGGATCAGAAATACACATCTAACCAAATTCTCCTTTGGCTTTTTTTGGGCGGGGGGGGGGGTGTGGAGAAGCAATATTGGCTTAGACAAA
The DNA here is from genome assembly GCA_011680675.1 of Gymnobelideus leadbeateri. Taxonomy (NCBI): domain Eukaryota; kingdom Metazoa; phylum Chordata; class Mammalia; order Diprotodontia; family Petauridae; genus Gymnobelideus; species Gymnobelideus leadbeateri. Next base: position 840,508 of record WOXC01000383.1, read on the forward strand.
AAATAGCACAAACCAACTTCTTAACAAATCACCTTAGAACACCTCAAGTTCATCATATGGTTTCAGTGACTCTGAGAGTCAGCTGAAAAATCGGTTGAGTAGCAAACATGGTTGTTAAATTGATGAATTATAAATTGAATTGGGGAGGGGGATCCCAGTAAATTTGAATTTTTCTTCACTTGATATGCTCCATGAAGATGCTAGATTAAATTCACTCAGCAGTTCAGTAAGGAAAGAGGACATTGAGTTAAGGAGTCTCTTAGCACACAGATCCAAAAATGTAGTGCTACATTGTATGATGTCATCTTGTAGAAGGCATACCCACTGGGGAAGGTTTCATTTATAATCTTTAAATTACACTCTTTCCAAACATTTTAACATCAGGGAGATTTTTTTAAAAGTACTCTTGCCCTTTTCTGATTTTTATAATACTATTTCAGGCTTCCCCTCTCCCCAATAAGTTTATCTAAGAACTGGAGGTAGTATGACATAGATAATAGTAACTTAAATTTTTAGCCATCCAGGGCATAGAGAGGTTGAGTGACTTAGCCCTCGTCATATAGATAGCATATGTCAGGGCAGGAATTGAATTCAGTTTCTCCTGATTCCAAGATGAGCAATTTTAATCTACAATCAAAATGCTGGGAGAATTCATTCTGTATCAATGACTATGTTTTCTGCAACTCTATGGCCCCCATCAATGCTATCTTTTCCTAGAAGGTAATAGGTATCTCAGAATGAGGAAGGACAGAGACTAGCAGAAGGTGAAATGTGACAGGGTAGTAGAGTACTTTTTAAAAAAATTTTGCTTTTTGCAGGTGGGAAGGCAGGGTAATTGGGGTTAAGTGACTTGCCCAAGGTCACATGGCTAGTTTTGTGTTAAGTGTCTGAGGCTAGATTTGAACTCAGGTCCTCTTGATTCCAGGGTCAGTGCTCTATTCACTGTGCCACCTAGCTGCCCAAGTAGAGTACTTAAAAAAAAAAAAAAACCTCCCTGATACTAAACTCCTTTTTTTGCTTAACATGTACACAGATCACCAAAAATCTAACCTTTAAACCTAGAAAAAATTCATTTTCCCCACTAGTGAGAGAGCCTGACCAAGAACTTTATAAATACTTGTATTTAAAATGCAGACCTGTCCCTGGGGAGATAAAAGGGAGACAAAGACTCTGGTATTATTCAGGACTGGATGGAGGACAAGCTAAAAGTTCTTGAAAATCTTGATTGTCTTGGGGTTGGGAGATGAGCTGTGTTCTTAAGAGTTCTACCCTTTATCACTAATTCCCAAATGACCCTACTTTCTTCCTTATCTCCCTACATGTATTTTTAAAATTATAATTGCCTTTAAAAAAATCACTTCTTGATTGTATGATAGTCTGAGTTTCAAGTTGCTCTTCATATGGAACATGTTCATTCCTGGTATCTGAGTTTCAAATTTTACCTTCTGCTAGTGTCTGTCCTTCTTCATTCCGAGATACCTATTACCTTCTAGGAAAAGATATCATTGGTGAGGGCCATGGAGTTGTGGAAAACATTGATACAGAATGAATTATCCCAGAATTTTGATATGATGGGGAAAATGAATTTTTTGCAAGTTTAAAGACTTGATTCTCAGTGATCTGTACACACATTAAGCAAAAGAGTAGTTATAAACATTTTTGAAGACAATTTAGTACATTACATCGGTGTGTCACCTGAATGTTTTAATAACTATCCTTCACTACCTTTTGAATCCAAGGGGGAATTGATTCTTTATTTTTCTTTTAAAGAAAATTACATATTTGTTAATCCTTTTTTTTGTATTTATTTTTTTAGCCTTTTCAAATCAAATCCACCTGTTTACCACTGTTTACCACAGTAGAATATATGTTAAAGCCACCTTCCCTGGACTTGTATTCTCATTAAAATGAGGGTAACTAGAGACGTAAGGTACCACATGTCTTACAGACACAGTGTCCCTTTGGGGTCATCCTATTCCAAGTGGATCAAAGACCTTCACCAACAGGAGTTGTGAACTGATCTAACCATTTTGGAGAGCAATTTGAAACTATGCCCAAAGGGCTATAAAAATGTACATACCCTTTGACCCAGTAGAACCACTTTTAGGGCTATATTCCAAAGAGATCATACAAATGGGAAATATATCCACATGTACAAAAATATTTATAGAAGCTTTTTTATGGTGGCAAAGAATTGGACATTGAGTGTATTGCCCAACAAGTGGGGAATGACTGAACAAGATGTGGTATATGAATGTAATGGAATACTATTGTGCTATAAGAAATGATAAGCAGACAGACTCCAGAAAATCCTGGAAAGACTTATATGAACTGATGCTGAGTGAGGGGAACAGAACTAGGAATACACTGTACACAATACAGCCACACTGTGTGATGACTAACTTTGATAGACTTGGCTCTTCTCAGCAATGCAAGGTTCAAAGACAACTCCCAAAAGGCTCATGAAAGAAAATGCTATCCACATCCAGAGAAAGAATTAGAGTCTAAATATGGATTGAAGCAGACTATTTGCTCTCTGTTTTTTTTGTTTCGTTTTGTTTCTTCTTTCTCATGGTTCATTCCATTGGTTATAATTCTTCTTTATAATATAACTAATGTGAAAATGTTTAATATGAATGTATATGTAGAACCTATATAAGATTGCATGCCTTCTTGGGGAGTGGGCAGCAGAGTGAGGGGGAAAAATGTAAAACTCAAAAGCTTCTGGAATTGAATGTTGTAAACTAAAAATAAATAAATAAAAATTTAAAAATACCTTCAACAACAAAATGGGGATCCCAAGTAAAAGGGGTAATGCCACTAGAGACTTTACCACCAAGTTAGGGAAGAAGTCAAGGAATGGTAAAATAAGGCTGGTGGCTGTACAAAATTCTGATCAAACTTGGTTATGAAGTACTGGAACCTAACACTATGATTAGCTTCCTACTCAAACAGAAACAATGCAGGAAAGCATTATTATACACTATTGCCCCAAATATGGAAATTGCCTCCTTCTCAAAAATAGATGTTGTTTTGGTATTTGTCATAGAGGCCTCATAGCATTATGGACAGACTGCTAAGCTGGGTATCAGGAAGATGTATATTCCTGTCCTGGTCCCCCCAGCTGCTAGTGCCTTCCCCTCTGAGATGGCCTTCTGTCGCCTCTGTGTGTCTCTTGTTGTTGCCCTCATCAGAATATTTGGTCATTGAGAACAAAGACTGTGGTTTGGATCAAAACTAATTATGAGATGAGGCTTTTTAAAGGAGAAAGGGAAAAGAAAGAAAAAAGATTAACTAAAAAATGACAAATGAAAATATGATTTGAGATACTTGGGTTCTTCCACAATTTTAGGCACCAGAAATAAGATCTCTGACTTTAGAGGAATTTCAGTTCAGATTTTGCCTCCTCCTTTTTAGAAGTTTGCGTTAGAACTCTGTTTCCATACAAACAATGAAAAGAAAAATTGTTTCAAGGCGACTTAAGACTTTACCATGCTGCTTTATCCTTAAGGCCTGGCACATCTAATGTTTTGATCCTTTAACTCATTTTGGTCTATTTTCTCCAATATTTTACTTATGTGTGTTTGTGTAAGACAGATAGTAGTAATACACAGGAGGGCTGCTAGCACAGGTTCACACTTGATCTGGTCAGACAGGAAGACAGCTTCAGAGGGGTTAATAATCTTACTTTATTCTAGTCTTCTCAAAAGGGTTGCTGATAATGGGAGCACCAGCTTCTATACCCTAATCACCCTTCTCCCAGGGGCCAGAAAGAAGGGGGGCAGCAACTACCCCTATATCTTGACGGGGTCAATTGAGACAGGCACAGCTTGGGCACTTCCTTAAATCACCTCAAGCCTCAGTGGGGGCCAACTGAGTGAGGCAAACACAGATTCCTTCCAAACTTCGATGGGGGCTGATCAAGGCACACACAATATTTCAGCTTGTGCATTCAACCCTAATAGTCCGCACTCACTGACCAGTGCCCTCCTGGTTTATAAGGCAACAGACAAAGAAGGCATATTGCCAGCAATAGCCTCCAATTTTACATTACTTCATCTCTGTATCTCACTGTGCAGTCTCAGTGGACATTTACAATTTAAGCACAAATGTTTATATTATTTATCATTACATAATCCTGTGCAAGCATGGTGGAGAAGTTTTGAACCATAATCATGAGAACTCATATCTAATACCTGGGAATAAGGGATTGCTATGGCGTCTAAGAAAGAATAACAAAAACCCACTTTATACATGCTAAAATCCACTTTATTTACACTAAAATTCACCTTACTTATAGCCTGCTTTTGGGTAGAAATGGAGATAAATCATGCCAAGAGACCTTCTAGACATAGAGTAGATATTTACTTAAACAAGCAGACAGTTCATATCCTCTTAGGAGTCAGAGATTAAATTACCAAGGATGTGGTATGATGAAGTGACATTGTAGTGTTAGGTCCAGGTGTAGTCACCATGTCATAGAAAGGCATTGGTGTGTGTGTAAAGTGTATGGACAGGAAGCAGCAAGGGTGGGGAAGGGATTCTCCATGCTAAATGACCTACAGGCTGAAGGAACTGGGGATGATCAGCCTAGAGAAGAGACATGTTAGGGAGCAGGTGATTGATCTCCTCAGATATAGAAGGAGGGATTCACTTGGTCCTATTTGGCATGTTTGTGTATGAATGTCACATGTCCTTGAAAAATAGAGCAAGAGTAAGATTTTTCCTAATTTCATTGAATCACATTTTGATTGAGTACTACCTTTGTACAAAGCACAGTGCTAAGCACCATAGGGAATATAAAACAGAATAATGGTCACTGTTCTCATGGAGTTTACAGTGTGAAAGGAAAAATAAGATGTGTGCAAGTAACTACAAAATAGCTGCCATGTGAACATTTAGCCTGGAAGGATGGGAAGGAAGGAAGATAGAAGTGGAGCTGGGGAGAAGCATCATTCCATGTAGCATGAGCACAGACACTGACTCGGGGAACAGCAAACAGCCTGCTTTGGCTGGGACATCATGGGGCTCACTGAGCTTGCAGGGGCACACCAAACAATGCGGTAGATTCAGCACTCACTTTCTAGTTTGTTCAAACTACAATGTGTTCATACATGGGAACACGTATTAAAGTCAAGGGTACTCAGGACACAGAAGAGTTCATAATGGCAGAAGAGCAGGTTCCTTGGTCTCTCTTGATCCCCAGGAAATGCATACAGCCAGGACCCAAGCAAGAGGTTCTAGGAAGACTTGAGTGGCTTCACTCAGGGCTCCATGATACAGTTTACATAACTTGTCTCTGAACTAAACCTAATTCCCAAGATGCAGTTGTATCATCAGGACACCAACTATAATTGTGTGGGCCATTCTTGTATGCTTCTTTCTATGCTTACATATGCAAATTTAATCTAAGAGTTTATAGAGCAGGATTATCATACAGTCCTCTTCTAAAATTACTCTTTACCTAGTTGCTCCTATAGAATTCCTAAAAGAACACTATGTTTTCAGACAAAAGAAGATTTGAATTTCCTTTGATATGATGAAGAACCAGTGAAGTGTTTTGATCCAGAGAAGGACACAATAAAACCTAGTTAAAAAAGATTAAACTGATGGCATCATGTAGGATGGATGACAAGGGCATTGATGGGAGGAAGAGAGACAGTTTACAAAGGTGCTGTAATAACTCAGATGGACCACACAAGGATATGTGAGAGAGGGAGGTGATTTACAGAACAGTCTGTAGTGGTTGGTTGAATTTCAGGGACAAGGGGATGAAAGAATTAGGTGTGACTCAGATTTCTTTTTTTCCAAATGCTTTATTAACTTCTGGTTTACATCATTCATTTCCATCAGATTTTGAGTTACAGTGTTTTCCCCATTTTCCCCCTACCCACCACCCCAGAATAACAGTCATACAGGATATCCCCTCAACCAATCTGCTCTCTCCCATCTCTTCTCCCATACTCCCTTCGACTTTTCCAGTAGGGTGAAGTGAATCCCCAAGCCCCATTGCCTGCACATCTTATCTCCCAATTATATGTAAAATAGTATTAATCATAGTATTTATATATATTTTTAAAAATTGATTTTAAAAGGAAGATAAACAACTCAGTATATGCTGTACATGTGTAGCCATGCAAAACATTACCATAGTAGATATATTGTAAAAGACTGATTATATTTCCCTCCCTCCCATCCCACCTTCCACCTAGTCCACTCCCCACCTTGATCCTGTCCCTTTTCAAAAGTAGGTGCTTCCAACTTTCCTCCCCCCCAGCCCACCCTTCCCTCCACCACCTTCCCCCATCCCCCTCCCCACTGCGATCCTGTAGGGTGGGACACCCTATTTAGTATGCATGTCATTCTCTCCCTGGTCCAAATTAAATGAGAATAAGGTTTTGCCTTTTTGCCTTCCTGTTCCTCCCCTCCCCTGCAACCACCTTCCCTTGCCTCCTCTACATGAGACAGTTCACGCCATTGTCTCTCCCCGTTTCCCCTCACCACATTACTCTCTCACCTCTTAACCTCACCTTTTAAGTATCATCCCTTTCTATTAAATTCGACCTGTGTCCTCTATCTATGTATACCTGAAAACATATATACACACATTTACATATGTATTCATATGCCCATATACCCTTCTTCAACTGTTTTCATACTGAGAAAAGTTTCATCATTTACAGTTATTGTTTTTCCCTGTAGGAATGTAAATAATTCAACTTTGATAAGTTCATAGTGATTTCTTTTCCGTTTACCTTCTTGCTTCTTGTGTCCGAATGTCAAATTTTCTATTCAACTCTGGTTTTTTCCTCAAGAATGCTTGAAAGTCCTCTATTCCACTGAATAACCAAATTTGCCCCTGAAACATGATATTCAGTTTTGCTGGGTAGGTGATTCTTGGTTTTAATCCCAGCTCTTTTGACCTGCGGAATATTATATTCTATGCCCTTCAATCCCTCAGTGTAGAAGTTGCCAGATCCTGTGTTATCCTGATTGTGTTTCCACAATATTGAAATTGTTTCTTCCTGGCTGCTTGTAATATTCTCTCCTTGATCTGGGAATTCTGGAACCTGGCTACAATATTCCTAGGAGTTTTCTTTTGGGGATCTTTTTCAGGAGGTGATCTTTGGATTCTTTCAACCTCTGTATTGCCATCTGGTTCTAAAACATCACGGCAATTTTCCTTGAGAATTTCTTGAAGGATGGTTTCTAGATTCTTTCTTTGATCATGGTTTTCAGGTAGTCCAATAATTTTTAGATTGTCTCTCCTGGATCCCAGACTGATCGCCAAATCCCCCTACAATTCACTGGCCAAGAGCTGAAGATGCAATGCAGCAACATGTGCAAGCTGTGTGGGCTCTTCAGAGACTCCTCACACCCAGGGGAAGAAGCTGACACATTCTCCCAACCAGTCCCAAAGTCCATAGGGCACTGACCTCTCACTTTGTCCTACGCATCTATGTGTTGTAGTTCTGGAAACTCCACGGCTGCTGGTGTTCTAGGGTCCCTCCAGGTGGCTGCTGGTCTGGCCACCCTCAGGCTAAAACTGCAACTCATGTGGGCCTGGGCTTGGCTCCCAGAGCTCTTCGCTGGCCATTCCCTGCCAGGCTGCAGGACTGTCCTCAGTGGGAGGTTAGCTTCTCTGTGTCATTTTGTGGGTTCTAGAGCTCCAGAGGTCGTTCATAGTCCCCCTTTTACATAATTTTGAAGTGGTGTGGGCTGGAGCTCCATGGAAGTGCTGTTTCTACTCCGCCATCTTGACTCTGAGTGTGACTCAGATTTCTAAACTATTTAACTGGAAGTATGGTGTTGCTATTGAGAGAAATAGGGATGTCAAAACAAAAAAGCATTTTTGGGAGAAGAGATTAGTTTTAGATTTATTGAGTTTGGGAAATCATGTGTGTAGAAAGTATAGGTTATGGAAATGTTTGAAGATGTTAACAAGGATGAGCAAGACCTAATAATAATGATTTTATATATATATATATATATTAGAATTGAAGAAGACTAAAACATACCAAATGAGGTGAGAATTTCAAGAAAATAATTTCTAAATATGAAAGAAAAGAAAGAGACTCTATATTTAATGCAGTAAGAAAAGGAAAGTCAAACTAAATCAACTTATTAAACAATAAAGTAATTGAGTCAAACCAATAAGACAATGAAATAACATTTATAATACACTGATGAAATCAGAACTTACCACTTTAGTTGTTTAGACTAATCCTGATGCTATTGGTCTATCTAACAAAATAGAAGGACCTAAATTTTTTAATCCTTTTATGAAGCATGCTTGGAAATAGTGAGACCTCTGCCCCCATACAAGGCCAGTGGTCTGTTGGACCTGTGAGCATGGAAGGGAAAAGTATCATTCCCCTTGGGCTCTTGCCTGCTTCTGGCTCATGCCCACCCCACTATCTCAGGGATGAAGAGGAGCTGTTCCAGTTCAGCTCTGGTTTTTTGCCATTTTTCTTTCTCCCACCAGTTCTATTCCTACCTTCTTTGGTCTTCTTCTAGTATTTACTTCCTGTTAGATAAAGTTGAGAGAAGACATATAAGTAGGCACATAAATGAACACAAAGGTAAGCTCATGTTTGGGGGATTAGCAAAGGGTTAGAAAAACTCAAGACATTTAAAAATGTAGCCAACTTCATGGAATTAAATCACATGGTGGTTGAATACTTTGTGATTTTCAACTTTTTAGCTGTTTACTCCAAGCCAAGTGATTCTAAATACCATTTATTTTTGTGTAATTATTTTAATTGTGTTAACATATTTAAAATGATTTATCCCCTAGTTCAGGGATGGGGAACATTTTTTCCATAAAGTTTGGATTCAGTCAAAAGGCCACACTTGAGGATCTAGAAGGCCACATAACCTCCCACTCAAGGACAACATGAAGGCTGCAGGTTTCCCACCCCTGCCCTAGTTTATGATGTCCTCATTTTCTTCTCTTGAGTCTAGGTTCCTGTGGACTAGGAAACCCTCCTGGCAGAAGCTGCCATAGACAGTAGTCTGTCTGATTTGACTAAGACCAGGAACAATTCATTTGGGCTGAGTTTTATTGCATATATATATATATATACACATATAAATATACATATACATACACACACACATATATGTCCCTTTATGTATTTCATCCATATGGAGCAGGTAAACAAAAACAGCTATTATTGGTCTTACCTTTGAATCTTGAGGCCTAGGTATGAGTACATGTATGCATTCTTATCTTTGGGGATTTCATAGCACCTATCTGGCTGCACTTTTTCAGTAATTAAAAGATCTTTACAGAAGGGAGCTAAGGTCATGAATTTAAAAGTGTCCATGGCCATCCATGTGCTTTCTGAGTTGTTGGTTTTCCTCTCCAGGGTTATCTTGTTATAGCAATATTGCTCGATAAACAAAGACAAAAGGAACCTGAACACAGAATTTATGCTTTTTTTTTTTTGCAAATCATTAACTATGGTTGCTTTTAATAAATTTTAGTATATTTACCATAATCACCTCTTTGAAAACCAGAAGTGAAAATGTATGTTAGATTTTTCTAAATGAAATTCAGATCATGGTCTTGTATTGCAGTATGCAAGGAGTCTTGCTGTACAAATGAGGACAAAGGAGTTATTCAGTCTTTGTCTCACTTTTCTCTGGTACTAAACTTGAATTGACCTGTTAGTTACAATCCAGAGAAAAATCAACTTTTAGCCATATTATTAAGCATTTCCTCAGTCATAAATTTTTTAAAAGCCCTTCCCTAAAGAAAATGTCATTTTTGTTCATTAAAGAAGTAAGAAATTAAATACACATGCCTGTGTAGGTAAGATTTTTCATTCTACCCGAGCAAGAAATTTGAAAAAGAATTAATGTTTTTATTGTTCCAAAAAGAGATCCACAATCAAATACTTTCATATGAATTTCATTAGCTCTGGATTAATTATATGCACCCACATTTTAACATTTTGAAAGTAGCTTTGTCATTTATGTCATAATTTTTCTACAATATACTTTGATACTTGAGAAGCAGCTAGGTGGCATGCAGTGGATAGAGAAATGTCCTAGGGTCAGGAAGACCTGAGTTCAAATCCAACCTCAGACACTTACTAGCTGTGGGACCCTGAGCAAGTCACTTAACTTCTCCTTGCATCGATTTCCTCATCTCTAAAACAAGGATAATAATGGCACTTGTTTCTCAGGGTTGTGAAGATCAAGTGAGATAATAATTGTACAGCTCTTAGCATTCGTTAAAGTGCTACATAAATGCTATATTTTCATGATTAGCACTATTATTATCCTCTCTTATTATTTGAACCTTCAGTGGATTCTCTCTACCAGTCCTGGTCACGCAGCTGTCCTGGGTAATTTTTGTCTTTATTCTTTCACAACTGTTCCATTCAGGACGTGCTCAGTGCACCAGCAGCCCTCCTTTAGGGCTGTGCCAGTGTAGTCCTCAGGCATCTCTGACCCCTTGTTCCTGCCACCATCCACTTCTTGGGGTGGGGGGTGAAGTTGTGTATTTAAGTGTATGTGTATGTGTGTGCCTGTGTACATATGTGCACATCCTGGATGATGTATTTGTTGTGTGTGTGTTTTTAATATCACTTCCCATGGTCATGTCACTATTGATGATATGGCTGTATGAATTTTTAGACCCATAATTGTCCCATGGGGTACCTTTTGGAGTCATGGTGCTTCATGATTCACAACCATGTCTCACCACTGGGAGAATATTGGCTTCAAAATAATAAGTTTTTGCAGTGGTAGACAGCTGGGAGCCAATGAAAATACCATGCAGTTTCCTAGTGACAACCAGCCCCCTGCAGTGCTATCAGAACTGTATGGCCATCTCTCATAGGTGATTAAAACATGGCGTCCACATCCACATTTCCCTTCTCAAACACCCTCTTCTCTCTTTGGCTATATCCACCTCATATCCATCATGTCCTGGCATCTTTTCCCCTAAACACTTGCAGGCAGTGGAGGGTAGCTGTTGAGCTCCTGGCATCATTATTTCTCTTATGCACTTCACCACATTCAGGTTCATCCAAACACTGAGCAGCAGTCTTGCTGCTGTTCCTATATCTCTATTAAATGATGCTCAGAAGAGACGGCACTTCTGAATTAATGGTTTTCTGTTCTCTGGATGCTGCTCATCACCACCATTGGCTTGGAGCATTGAAGGCTGTGTCAGGATGCCACCTATCTTTATTTTAGATTACATTACCAGACAATGGAATGCAATTTGGAGGCACGATGAGCCTACATGGAAATCACATGATGCTTGCTTGTTTCCATGGTTCTGGTTTCCACTCAGAATCCTGGGCTCTCTTTCATTTAGAAGAGCTGAATATTGCATTTTGGACAGAAGCACAGAAAATCTGGGAAGATGGTAAGCATTAATATCGATTTTGGTATGTCTTCTGAAAATGTTAAAAAAACAAAGTAATTGTCTTTTGTCTTCAACTTTTTTTTTTTCAAAGCAATTGGGGTTAAGTAACTTGCTCAAGGTTACATGGCCAGTTATTTTTGTGTGGGTGTTAAGACTGAGGCCAGAACCGATCCCAGGTCCTCCTGACTCCAGGATTGGCGCTCTTACTCACTGCACCACCTAGCCACCCCTTGAACTATTATTCTTACAATACTTCAAACCATGTCTCTCTGAAATGATATACTTATTATTTTCGACAGATCAAATGCTGGAGAAAGACAGTTTAGAGGGCACGAGTATGTTTAGTGGGCTTCTTTCTGAACTTAGCTACTCTCTTCCCCGACTAGGTAAGACCAACAGTATTAAGAAATTCCTGACACCATTCTTGGGTAGGTATTTGGAAGCTGAAGTTCCTTGCCATGGTCAGTTATTTTCCTGACCTGCACAGGGAGAGTTGACCTCTTACCCTCAGCTTTGTGTTTCTTTTCTGAATCAGCTTTTCCCATGTTTTATCATAACCAAATGTTTTGTACCAGTGTGATATAGAAATTGTTTCTAAGAAAAGAGGAGTTGTCTCAGGTGAGTCAGCACAGATTACAGTAGGCAGTTTAACAGTAAACACATGAGCATCCTGAAAATTCCCTTTACCCCCAAATACTCACATCAGGAGAAAACAGGGAAAGTAAGTCCTTTGTTGTCCTAGACTAGTGGTTAGACAGATAATGAAGGGTGGAAAGACATAGAGTCCAGTGGAAGAACAGTAAGTCTTTGAAAAGGCCAAAACTGTAAGGCCAAAACTGAGAAGAGGAAAATGAAACAAGGGTGACAGATTGGCAGAGAAATCAATCATGGATGTTGCCTTGAGGGGAACCTGAGGAGGCCCAGAAAGGTGAAGCAACTGAGATTCGACCCAATGTCCTGTGATTCCCAATTGTATCATGCCTTCAGCATGGGGCATTGAGAAGGTGGGAGGTCATATAGGTTCTGTTAAAGAAGTAAAGACAGGGAAGTGAAGGAATAGAAGGATGGGAGAGTCTGGCCATGGGGCAAGATTTAGCGTTAGAGGTGTGAAGGTTCAGAGTACTCGATCTAAAGCTTTGTTCTTCTCATAAGCATGCAAGGAAAAGGTGAGATGGAGATCGTGAAAAGTGGAAGGGAGGTCAGAATGTGCCAAGGAATATCGTGATGAATATGAAAGTTGCCAAGTATTAGGGCAGAGGCTGTAGGAGAGAGAAAAACTACTAACCAGGTTCTGACTCCTTAAGAAAAAGAGGACAAACATCTGGGCAGAATTACATAGAATATATATCATAGCTGCCTATCACCTAAAAGATTAAATATCAAATTCTCTGATGAGCTTTTAAAGTACTTTACAGCCCACCCTTTTATCCTTTCTAGTCTTACACTGTGCTTACTCCCCTCCACCTACTATCTGGTCCAGTGACTCAGGCTTTCTTGATGGCACAAGACCCTCCATCTTTGACCTCCAGGCATTTTCTCTACCTGTGCTGCCTGCCCCCCATTTCTGGAAGGCTCTTCCTCCTCCCTCTGCCCCTGGATTCCTCCTAGTCCCAGCTAAAATCTCACTTACTACAGGAGCCTCTCCCCATCCTTTTCCAGGCTCATACCCCCCTCTGTTATTTCCTTTTTCTTTTTTGACTGTGATCTCCTTGAGACTGGGGGATGTTTATGCCTTTCTTTATATCCTTAACACTCAGTACAGGGCCTGGCACACAGTAGGAGTTTACTAAATGCTTGTTGCCTTGACTTGACATCAAAAGAAGGGAGATTGCTCAGGGCTAGGGTTGGGGTGCAGTGGGAGCAAAGCATCTGCCATCCTCTCCAGCCCCAATGCATCAGGGGCTTGGTACTTATACAAGAGGAGCAGCCAGCAGGACTGGACACAGTAAAGGGAATGCAGCATTTTCTAGGGGCATTCCATGAGGGCAGGAAAAGGAAAGGCTTGGGGGAGGAAGGGCTCTGTGATGGGATAGTATGAAGAGCAAGGCAGGACTCAGAGTAGCAGGGGCCAAGGATTTTCACCTACACAAATGGTGACCTTGAATCCCACAGACAAGGGGAACTAAGAAGTGGTTTGGATCCATTGAACAGGAAATGCCAGGTGACCAGTTGTTGCAGCAAGCACCCTAGCATACCCAGGGTGGCTGCCAACACAGGCTCCTAGATCTGATTTTCTAAAGGAAAGCAACTCAAAATGGGTTAACAATCTTGCTTTAATCAAACAAACATATCATTTACCTAGTTCAGAGGAAAAAAGTCAGCACTCCAAACTTCAGAGAACACAAACAAGTTACAGTCAGAAGTTACAAGCAGACAGAGAAACAATTCAGCAGACAGTCTTACAACTGTCTGACCATTACATCCATACCTAGTCACAGTTACCAGAGAGGGAAGCACCAACATCTGGGTTTTCAAAGCCGGGGGCTCAAGGGCTGCCCAGAGTCATCTGGTCAAATCACGCACTTCTCAAAGTGAGCCCCAAAGCAAAGCCTCACATCAGGGTATATATAGCCTTCTCCTGGCTCAGAGAATGTCACAACCCTCTTGACCCACTGCCCAATCACACAGCACCAAGGTGTGGGCATTTCTGAAAACGAAGCCTCATGCCACAGGCTCCAGATGCACTTAAGCCTATCAAAAGGCCTAGGGGCAAGGAAGATCTTAAATTCCCATTCCCTTAACACCAATTCACTCAGTTCATCAGACCAGAAGAGCAGAGAATCAATGAACATGGTTTGTGAAGAGGTTTTGTGGTACAAGAGCTCATTCATCTCATTCCACAGGTGGGCTGATATAGCCCCATCGTGCTTCTGTCCCTCAGCATCACTGTCTTTGGATGGGAAGGGGAGGCCTTTGAGTTCTGAGCAGTAGGTAACCAGTCCTTTCTGTTGTTTAGTAGAATGACGAGGAGGCAGGTCTGAGGCAGTGATGGTAGCAGAACCTCCTCCCTCCTCTGGCTCAGGAGCTCTCACCTCTTCAGGCAGAATCAGAGATTAGATGGATTTTTTAAATCTCTGTATGGTAGTAAAGAACAGTACCTACACAGCAGGCAGCTTGGAAATTCTTTGGGAAATGGAGGTCTCCAGTCCCCATGAAGGGCCTCCCACATACCCTCCCCATATTCAAAATTAAAAGGGAGCAGGTGTCATGGCTTTAGCACCTCCTCACTCCCTCAGCATTGGTGGGTAGTACTCACTAGGACAGAGTGCCTCTTCAGAAGAGACCTCCAATCCAGCTCCTGAGTGGGGCCTACCCACCTCTGGCTATTGCAATAATATCTAAATACATTTATCTAATCACCAAGAACAGAAAATTTAAATAAAGATCTAAATAGATATGGATTTAGTAGTAAAAATGGCATCTTTAGCATGTTTTTCTTTTCCCCCTTTGGATGAGGTTCAAGTTATCATTCTACATATGTTGTCCAGATGTTGGATTACCATCTAGGTCACAATACCATGGTCACCAAACCCTGTGGTTCTTTAGAGAGTCCTACAGCAACAATAACCGAGATCACAAGACATCACCATGAAAATCCACCCCACAAGTGTGAAAGAGTGGTTCAGTTATGCCACTACCACAAGGAATGAAGGTCAGTAACTTGGGGTGCTTATTAGCTGGGGTCATGTTAATGATGTCTCAAAGCTTAAACACTAGCAAAATTGTTGGTTATTTAATTTTGGGGAAAAAAGCCTCATTTTACTTTGATATTTTTGACAAACTCAGTAACAGTTCATTTACATAGTGTTTGAAGATTCATTAAAAAAAACCCTAACTCTATAGTAGCCTCATGAGGCGGGTGGCACAAATATTATTCCCTTCTTACCCAGAAGGAAGTTGAGACTTAGAGAAGAGATAGGATTTGCCTATGATCAGTTGGAGGGCAGGAGCAGACATTCTTATTGGCAGCCACAGGGACAATCTGGTCAATACATTATGGTACAAGAACCCCCAAATATGCAAGATATCCCCAAAGTCTTAGTGTCATTCTAAGTTGCAGTAAGTTCTAAGGATGAGTAGCTGCCTTAAGCCTGGGTGCAGTTCCATAATCTGCAGGTATTACTTAATTTAATGATCTCTAAGATCTGGCTCTAAAATCCTGTGATGTTATATCTTCGAAGGTTAGAGAAATTTGTTTTTAAAAAAATGAATGGAATTACCTCAACTCATTATGTCAGTTTCACTTTGGCACTGAGAATATAGGCCTGATCTCACAGTGTTTGTATTCTAATCTGTTTTTGGAGTTTTTATAAAAACTATTCATTCTTTTAATTTTTCTAATTTGAGCAAGTTCCTATATTTTCACTAAGTTACATCCCAGAAGGCTTATTGGAGTTTGGCTGTTTAATGTGAACATTGATTAAAGACTATTTTTCCTTTTACCATGTAGAGTTAAACCTATTTTGAAATATTGATGCTAATAACACAGAGAACAGCAGAGCTGTAAAGAGCTCTAGTGTGTTGAGTGGATTTAGAGGAGATTCTAGTTACAACCATGAAACAGAAACCATCTTTGCCTTCTCATGGATGGAGCTGGTCTTCAAATCCATTCATATTCAAGAGTCACAAGAGCCTTCCTTGCAGGGTGAGTGCTTGGGACTTTCAGTTTTCTGTCTACTACTATGTAATAATATATCTGAAATAAGTTACTGGTTTTAGGAGAACACAGCCAGTCTGAGTCTATTCTGAAAGCAAGAAACACCATCCTCATTCAATCATGTTTATTAATAATAATAAGACATAATTTTAATAAGATGTAATTTTCTGTTGAGGATATATTTCTCTGGTCAGATATTTAGCACTCACTTAATAGATATTGTCAAAGATTGAGAGCAAGCTATTTTTTAAAGTGACTATTTCAGAATTTATTATGGATATTAAATAGTTTTTATACTTCAAAATCCCAATTTCTACCAGAATTAACCTGCTGCCTAGCAAATATGTCATGTTCTAAGTAAAATACCTGACACTTTCCTGGTATGCTTTGTCCTCTGCATAGAGTTGTAGTGTTTTCTACAACATTGGATTCTAGGGAATACCAATTTCATTTTTATAGGCAATTAGATATAAAAATATAGAGATAGTTTATATGTATATTCATATAGATATATAGATGTGTAGGTATATATTATATATATTTATATGTGTATATATATATCACTACTAATGATGAAGATAATAATAGATAGTGGTGCTAATTCCCATAAGCTAAATGTAAAATCAATCAATTACCTTTATGTGTATGTACATACGCACACATATGTCTTACCCTGGGAAAGAAGAAGGAGCCTTATTAAATTAAAATTGTTTCTCTAAAAAAAGTTTTTTTCATTTTCAGACACCAACATCAAGCCAAGGATGGAATGTTGTGTGGCAGCAGAATTCACAACCACATTTGTGTGACTATGGATGTTGAGCTAATTATGTTTCCTCATGACTTAGTACCATCTTACCTCTAAGAAAAAGGAAAAGATAGGCAGTGAATTCTCTTTTGGAAATTTAGTGAAAATGTCTTCATGATGTCTATGTCATTTTTTAAAGAATTATTATGAGTAGAACTCCTCGAGAGGAGGGATTCTTTCATCATTCACTGTATTTGAATCCTCAAGACCTGGCACATAGGAGACTCTTAAAAAAAATCCCCTAACCACTTGTTGACCAACTAATTAATTGATTGGTAGAGACTAAACATTTTAGTTGCCTCAGTTACACTCAATTAGCCAGAATTGATCTGTAGTACATTAGTGTGATCATATAGTCAACATTGGGCATCTGCCAGATACCATGGGGGATACCAGGGTAGCAAAAAAAACCCAAATTAAACAAAAAACTCTTACAGCACAGATAGGAATTGAAAGAAAAAGGCCAGATGTGAGTATATACACAATACAAGAGGCTGCCCCATCAGATCACATCTGCAGTATTACATTCAGTCCCAAGTGTGAGCTGGAAGAGGGACTGAGATTGTAAGAAACTTGAAGTCATACCTTATGGAGACCAGCTGAAGGAACTGGATGAAAAATTGAAGAAAATCAGATGTAGAGTGGACATGATAACCTGCTGCTAGGATTTGACAGCTGACCTTGTGAAGAGGCTCAGACTTGTTCTCCTTGGCCCTCACAGACAGAATCAGGATCAATAAAGAGAAGTTTCACTGAGGCAGAATTCAGCTCAATGTAAAGAAAAACTTCTTCACAATTAGAGCTGTCCAAAAGTGGAAGGGGCATCTCTGGTGGTAATGAGTTACCCCAGTCTGGATTTCTGCTTGTTGAGAATGTGATAAAGGGAGACTTCTTGGCATGTAGGAGCTGAAATTGGTCACCCCTGGTGTTCTCTTTCCAATCTGAACTTCTGTCTTCTGTATGTTGAACTGATGCTCAAGCATTGCCAAGTTGGGAGCAAGTGTCCAGAGAAAAGAAAAGAAAGACAAGGGACAGAGGAGGAAGAAGAAGAAAAACGTTAGACTGACAATCAGAGGGGCCCAAGGAAGGAAAGCATTTGAAAGATCTAGAAATGTAACCTTGGTTACAACAAAAAAGCAAAATCTTGCAACACAACACAGCAAAAATAATGGCTGAGACCTAACAGCCCTGGAAGCACAGAAGCCAAACTGAAACATTCACAAGAGTGCATATGCTGTCAGAGGTGCTAGTCCTCTGATGGAGGTTATGGAATCAAATGAACATAGCAATCACAAATGTAATAAAGTCAGAAGTAAAGAATATTCATATCAGAATCTCCTTGAACAATTTGGAATTATGCCCAAAGGGCCAAAAAACTTTACAAGCCCTTTGACTCAGCAGTAGCACTACTAGGTCTGATCCCAAAGAGATTAAAAAAGAGGTGAGGAGTACAAAAATATTTATAGCAGCTCTTTTTGTGGTGGCAAAGATTTGGAAATTTAAGAGGTGCCAATCAATTGGGGAATGGTTGAACAAATTGTAGCATGTGATTATGATGGAATACTATTGTGCTATAAGAAATGATGAGAGGGTGGCTAGGCGAATAGAGCACTGAGCCCTGGAGTCAGGAGGACCTGAGTTCAAATCCAACCTCAGACACTTAACACAAAACTAGCTGTGTGACCTTGGGCAAGTCACTTCACCCCAATTGCCCTATCTTTCCCCCTCCCTTTCCCCCCAAAAAAGAAATGATGAGCAGGATGGTTTAAAAAAACCCCAGGAAGACTTACATGAATTGATGCAAAGTGAAGTGAGCAGAACCAAGAGAACATTATACACGATAAAAGTAATATTGTAAAAATGATAATTGTGAATGACTTAGCTATTCCCAACAATACAAAGAGCCAAGACAGTTCTGAAGAACTTATGATGAAAAATTCCATCCACTTCAAGAGAAGAAACTGATAGAATCTGAATGTAGATTGAAGTATATTTTTTTACTTTATTTTTCTTGTATTTTTTTCTGTTTTACTTTATGACATGGCTAATATGGAAATATTATGTCATTTACATAGCTATACATGTATAATCTTTATCAAATTGTTTGCTTTTTCAATGATGGGGAATGGAAGAGAAGGTAAAGAAATTGGACCTAAAAATTGTGAAAAAAAAATAAAGGTTGGGGCGGCTAGGTGGCGCAGTGAGTAGAGCGCCAGCCCTGGAGTCAGAAGGACCTGAGTTTGGATCCGGCCTCAGACACTTAACGCACACACAAATTAAAAAAAAAAAAAACCTAGCCGTGTGGCCTTGGGCAAGTTACTTAACCCCAATTGCCCTCCAAAAAGCTAAATAAATAAATAAAATAAAGGTTGAAATTGTTTTTATGTGTAATTGAGAAAAAATAAAATGTTAAAGTTTAAAAAAAAGAAAAAGAAAATAAAAAAAAGAAAAAGAAAAAAATTAGAGCCCTCTGTTTCACATTGCTAGAACTACGGGATAACAGCATTAATTTTACCATTTGTGCAAACCTAACAAAAATGTAGCCAGAAGTTCATCAGGATATTTTTTTAAATTTCAGATTAAAAGAGCATGATCAGCCTGAAATAAAGTATATTTCAAGTTTTATTTATTGTGAATTAGAAAAAAAAGTAGTGATTTCTAAAGCTGTATTTTCCAGGGCATAAAAGAAGATCAATACTGTCATCCTTTCTATAGGACAGATTGGATATTTGTCTTGTCAGCCTTTCACAAGTACTTTCCTGACAAATCTGACTTAGGGAAGAAATCTGCCAGACGACAGCTGAGCTTGGGAACACATTTGAAGGACAGCCTATAACAGCTTAGAGTTGTTCCTTTCATCATAGTGCAAGCTCCTTGTGCTAAAAATGAACATCAAGTGAAACTAAAAATGAAGATTTGGAGACACCTATGAGACTCAGCTAGAATTTGGAGGAAATGATTGAACCATGGGACAGGCTCCTTACAGAGACAAAGTGTGTAGAAATCCTTCACAAACATATACAAGCCACACTTAAATTTCATCTTTTCGATTTTGTTTCCTTGTTTTAGTTTTGTTTTCTTTTGTTTTATAATTTTCTCATGCAGTCTTGAAAGGCTTTCAGATTTTTCTTTGGCTTTTAAAGAGTAACAGTGGACTTTACTAAACCAACATATGATGATTTTTATACATTTTAATGTTTCTTTGGTATTGTCTCTATCAGTAACCGATGCTTAAAATATATTTTGCCGTATGGATCTTTAGGAGTTTTATTTTTCATAAAATGACAATAAGTAAAATAAAACATTTTAAGAACTAAATGAATAGAATGCTTCAGAGAATGTTAATTATAAATTAATACTTTCATTGAGTATATAAAGTGACTCTACCTCCAGGCATTTTGTCAGGCTGAAAAGCCTGTCCTTGTTAACCTATTATGCTATCATCTTATCAGTATCCTGCAGAATTACTTTGGGGCAGACATGTTTATGAAACTGTCATATGTTAAACATTACTGACAAAATGTCACTATTTTTGTCCAGGGCAATTTTTTTTTATTTTTATATATTTGAAACATTTAATGTTAAGACCTCAAATTTCAGATCCATTTCCTTCCTCCCTTGTCACCCATTCCCTCTGGGGAGATAAGTAATTCAGTACATGTTGTACATGTCTAGCTATGCAAAACATTATCATAGTAGATATATTGTACAAGGCTGCTTATACTTCCCTCCCACTCATCCCACCCCCCACCTAGTCCATTCCCTACATGTTCTTGTCCCTCTTCTATAGTGGGTACTTCCAACCTCCCCTCCCCCCAGGGATGCCCTCCCATCCATCATCCCTCCTCTCATCCTCCTTCCCCCTATTCTGCTGCAGGTTGAGATATCCCATTTAGTATGTATGTCATTCTCTCCCTGAACCAAATTCAATGAGAATGTGGTTTTGCCTTTTTTGCCTTCCTATTCTCCCCCTCCCTTGCAACCACTTCCCCTTGCTTCTTCTACATGAGATAGTTTACCCTACCCTGTCTCTCCCCATCTCCTCTTGCCACTTTCCTCTCTCACCTCATAATTTCATCCCTTGAGTATTCTCCCTTCCCAACAAATTCAACCTATGCCCTCTATCCATATATAACTGTAACCATACACACACACATTCACATATGTCTTCATATGGCCACACACCCTTTTTCCATTATTTTCATAGTGAGAAAGATATCATCAGTCACAGTTATTGCTTTTCCATATAGGTATGTAAATAGTTCAACTTTGATAAGTTCCTTTTGATTTCTTTTCCCTGATTACCTTCTCAGGCATCTCTTCCTTCTTGTGTCTGGATGTCAAAATTTCTATTCAATTCTGGTTTTTCCTCAAAAATGCTTGAAAGTCCTCTATTCCACTGAATGACCATATTTTCCCCTGAAACAAAATACCCAGTTTTGCTGGGTAGGTGACCCTTGGGTTCATTCCCAGTTCTTTTGCCCTCTGGAATAT